>PVIJ01001707.1:0-187480 GCA_004024925.1 Scalopus aquaticus
GAGAGAGACAATCAGTGGGGGGGGAGGGGGGGAGGAAGGAGCCGGAGGGAGGGAAGGGAAAGGGCACAAAATGGAATAGAAAAGAACACAAGGGACCATGGAGATGGATCACGGGTGAATTGGTGGTGGGCTACCCAAGGGGAATGCAAAATGTAAAAGACATAAATAACAATAAAAATATATATTATAAAAAAAAAACTTTACATCACAAAAAAAAAAATTTACTACTAGTAGTAATAAAAGTGACCCATAAATTAGATGGGATCAGACACCTAAAGGGAGTGAATCAAAAGGAACACATGTGGTTTTAAAACGTGTTTTCTTTGGCCAGAACAGTGTTTTAAATTTTTTGAAGTTAGTTGCCAACATTTAAAAGTCTGGAATTTTTACATAAATTTTAGATTCCAGCTTCTCTTAAAAAGCAGAAGGGCTGGCAACGTAGCTCGCATAGCCACACGGTGGAGATCTTAAGAACCTTCTGGTAGCAGCCTCCCCTCCAAGAGGTGTGAATCTGCAGTTTGCCCCAGTCCCCATCTGGCCCACTTCATTCAGTGATGACTTCTGCCTGACTCCTTCGATCATGTGAATTTGAGAATTAAGGAGTAAATGAACTGCGTGACAGAGGATTTAGGGAGAATCAAAACTCTGCCCAGGTAATCTGCAACCAGCCAGGACCTAATCAATTGTATTGTAGTCTGTTTACCGAAAGAGTGAGGGGTGGGTGGGGATCCTAAGCCTAGAGCAGAGAGATAAAAATGGACAATACCCTTCTATCTTAGGAAAGTTTTGGTTATAAGTACCACATGAAGATTAGCTGAAACCGTAAAGAGAACTTTATCAAAAGGTAACTGGAGGGGCGTAGCTCAAGATGGCGACCAACACTAGTATTACATTCTCTCTGGACATACAACTAAATGATAGCAAAAGGTTTCAAAACTCTATGTCTGTGCCTGAAATATCTGCACGTGTATATCATCAGCAAACTGGAGGTTTCAACACATTTCAAGATGGTGGAGAATGAATGGCAAAGAGTTGACTGAGGAAGCATACTGAAAAAAGCAGCAACTAATAAAATGTGGAGAGGGCTGCAGGAAAAGAAGAATTAATTTTTCTGGCAGAATGCTAGAAAGGTTCCTGAATGGGAAATGAGAGTTAGGATAAAGGATTTGGTGTCAGACATGCCTGTAAATGTAGGTACTAATTGAACATCCTACACAAACACTCTTCCACCCTGCAGAATGGCGGAATCTTTGCTAAAGCAATTGAGTGAACTCTCTGGAGACAATGAGAACAACTGGAGTGGGAGCTAACACCCCTAATAAATTCTCCTTTCCAGGTCTTGCAGCTCCATGACAGCCCCTCCCACCCCTCCAGAAATGAAGTCTTTAGTCCAAAGCCTCTATCGAGTTCATGCACAGTACAGAGAGCCTTTAAGCTAACACCTTAGAAATGCACACCAACCAGGGGCCTCCCTGGTGGTGCAAGGAGTTAAGTCTCAGCCTATGAAGCTATCCGCAGCCGCCACCGCAGCATGAGTTCCAACCCCAGCCAGGGAGCTGACCCACATGGCACAGCAGACCTCTCCTGTCTCGCCTGCTGCTCCCCTCAGCAGTGTATTTCAGTAGACCCGCCTGTTCTGCTCCCCACTGTGTCTCTGATGAATCCTATCACCACCCCCACAACTCTGGCCTATACCCCAGCTCTTGTATGCATAAAGGAATAAATCTTTTAAAATATATATATTAAAAAAAAAAAGAAATGTACACCAATCAAGGCTTGCTGAACATTCTAGGAAAAAAAGCCTGCCAGGTGAAAGAGTGAAGAGGGAGACCAGGAAAAACAAGTAGGGAAAATAGACCTCAGAGGTAGTGAAGATAAATTAGATCACTCTGGCTAAACGCTTTAGAGAGATTGAAGTTATTGTAATTCATTATACACCAACAATTGCTTTTAAGAATGAACAGAGAACAAAAAAAAGATTTCTCAGAATTAATAATATAATGTGAATGCTTAAATTTTTTAGATGCTATTTGATGAAGTATTTCAAATAAAAGGTGATAAAATGCCCCAGAATGAACTAAAAATGCAGGCAGAAAACTTGAGCGCTGACACAAGTTAAATAGAAAGTTGGAGATTAGAAAATGATTAAAGCACTATTTTTTTTTAAAGGCAAGAGGACCGATGTTCCATGAAGAACAGGATATATAAGTGGTCTCAAAAGGAATGTCTTTTAAGTACTTACTAATTTCAGAGAGTAAAATGGTAATTTTTCTGTGAAGAAACTTAAAGGACACCAGGTTAATCAAATTATCACAGTAAACATCACCATGATTGGGGCGAGCTGAGTTTATGGGGTGCTATGCATCAAGAAGCACACAGCTCACTTCTGTGAAATTTCTGCTGAAAATGCTTAACCTGAATCTAATCATGAGGAAACATCAGACAAACCCATCTGAAGGATATTCTAAAAGATAACTAGCTTGAACTCTTCCAAAATGCCAAGGTCAGAAAAACAAAGGTTGAGGAATTGTCGCAGATTGAAGGAGACTAAATATTGGACAATAAATGTAATTAATGATCTTGGATTAGATCCTGGATTGGGGGTGGAGAGCGGTAGGGGTGGGGGGTGGGCAGAATAGCTCTAAATGGCATTATTAGAACCATTGATGAAATATGAATATGGACTGTGTATTAGGTAGCTGTAATATACTAACATTAAATTTCCTGATTTCTATTCTTGCACTGTGGTTCTATAAGAGAATGTCCATGTTTTATATGCTAAGAGAGGGGGAGAGAAGAATGAAAGATTTATGTAAAAATACATGCGGACCTCCCTGGTGGCACAACAGGTTAAGTCTCAGCACTATGAAACTATCTGTAGCACTGCAGCAAGAGTTGATTGATCCCCGGCCAGAGAGCTTCCCACAGGACGCAGCAGACCCCTCCTGCCTTGCCCGCTGCTCCCCTCAGCAGTGTACTTCAGTATATCCATCTGTTCTGCTCCCCACTTTGTTTCTGGTGAATCCTCTCACCACTCCCCCCACCTCTAGCCTACACCCCAGTTCTTATATGCGTAAATAAATGAAAAAAAATTAAAAAAAGTAAAAATACACTATGCAAAATGTAGACAGTTATTCAATCTGATGTCCCCTGTACTGTACTGACACCTTTCCTATAAGTCTAACTTTACGTCAAAATAAAGTAAAAAATCATTTTTAAAAACACCAGATCAGATGACTTCACAGCTGAATCCTTGCTAATCATTAAAAATCAGTTATATCTAATGTTATTTCAGATCTCAAAACTGAAAATTTCACTATTTGCTTGAAACTAGTATAAGCGTCACAAGTAAACTTGATAAAGAAACACACAAAGCTATATACCAAGATCACATTATATAGATGTAAAAACTCTTAATAAAACCTTGGCATTTCAAATTCAGCAGCACATTATGTCTAGAAATATGATTTATTTAGATCACTAATCCCACTCATTTAGGAAATGCCAAGAGACATTCTGTGGGAAAATGATGCCTCTTGTAGTGTGAATTTTTTCCTTTACCTTTGCTAATATCACAGCGGAATTTTTCTTACTTTTCTTATTCCTTGTGAAGTACTTGCGGACTGACTTTTTCAGGCTTGGAATCCTGTCTCATGGTGTTTAGCATTAAAAAAAATAAAATGAACCTGTTAATACAAACCCCCTTCCCTAAAATCAGTAACATATTAAGAAAATAATGCACTATGACCAAATAGGCTTAATTCTGGGTATGTGAAGGTATTAAATATGAGGAAATATACTGATACAAATTAAAGAAGTAAGGAGTAAGAGGGAGGTTTCTGGGCTCCTGGAAATGTTCTCAATTTTGATCAGGGAGATGGTCCTAAGTATATCTTTATTCCCAAAATGTAATGAAATACTTAAGATTTGTGCATTCTATTCTATATTATACTTCATTAATTCCTTTAAAAGTAATTTTTTAAGCCAAACAATTTGACTACCAAAACTCAACAGCAAGCATCATTCCAAATGGTTAAACCCTAAAATCATTTTCATCAAAACTGGCCAAAGAAATATCTGCTTACAAAAAAAAAAAAGAAAGAAAGAAATATCTGCATACATGTTATTATTCAACATTGTTTTCAGAGGTTTTATCAAACTTAATTAGATATGAAAATGAAGTAACCAGGATAAATATTGGCAAAGGGTAAAAGTGTTATTTCCAGATTCCCTGAAGATTTTATGTCATTTCTTTGGTCCCCTTGCAGCAAAATGTCTCAAAATAATTGTTTAGTCTTATTGCCTCCACTTTATTCTCTCCCACTTTCTCTTAAGTCTACTCTAACCAGGCTTTTGTTCCCACTTCTCCAGTGAAGACACCCTTCACTGATGGTTAAATCTCAGCCCCTTTTCTTGCCACATAAGCAGCATTTGACTCAGTGGGTCATTTCTTCCTCCTGGAAACCGTCTCCTCATTCCTCTTCCGGGACATCACACTCTTGGTCCTCCCATCTCCTGGCTACTCTTCCTTTGTATTTGCCAAATCCTCTTCACTTTTCCAAAATCCAACTGTTGCAATTCCCCAGAACACATCCTTTGGATCTCTTCTTATCCACATTCTCTTTTTAGGTGATTTCATCCAATGTCACGACTTTTAAAAATTTTATTTATTTATGTATTTTTAAAAGATTTATTTATGCATACAGGAACTGGGGTATAGGCCAGAAGTGTGCATGTGGCTGGGGGAGGTGGGAAAAGATTCACCAGAGACAGAGTGGGGAGCAGAACAGGCGGATTGGATGAAATACACTGCTGAGGGGAGCAGCGGGCGAGGCAGGAGAGGTCTGTTGTGCCATGTGGGCAGCTCCCTGGCTGGGGATCAAACCCATGCTTCAGTGGCTGCTGATCGCTTCATAGTGCTGAGACTTAACCCCTTGCACCACTAAGGAGGCCCCTTTAAAAATTTTTTTTAATTTATTTTTGCATACAAGAACTGGGGTATAGGCCAGAGGTGCAGGGTGGTGGAGGGTGAGTGGATTCACCAAAAACAGAGTGGGGAGCAGAACAGGCAGACCCACTGAGATGCACTGCTGAGGGGACCAGCAGACGAGACAGGAGAGGCCTGTTTCGCCATGTGGGTTACTCCCTGGCTGGGGTTCAAACTCAGGAACTCAGGCCATAGCAGTGATAGCGCTGAGACTTAACCCCTAGGCCACCAGGGAGGGCCCAACATCATGGCTTTAAGTTCCATTTCTATTCTGACAACCCCAGTTTTGCATCACCAGCTGTAGTGCCAGCAAGCACAGGGCAGGTTCTTTATCAATTCAGGCAGGTGCATGGTTAACGGAGCATCCTGGAGCCCTCAGTAGCTTTTTCAGGCTTTAATGCTTTTTCTAGGTCATTGTTGTGTGGCAAGGCTGCAAGCTGGCAAGGTGGGAAGAGGGGGCCTCCCAGCCCCCAGCAAATCTTTACTCCTCTTTGGGCTCTCTCCAGCATTCTCTCGTGGTCTCTTCCTCTCAAAGCTGTCACTAGGCCTCTCGTAGCTGTTCCACTGTAGTGTTCTGTCTCTGAGTGATTCGGCCCCTATGACCTCAGCCTCCAGACTTAGGTGTGCCCACTTACGCATGCCCACACCATACTCCAGGTGTCCACAGTGAGGAACGCATGCCTGACGCCCACGCTCCCAAGTGCCTTCTACATTAACACGATCAAGGAGCAGGTGATGCCACAGAGGCCAATAGCATAAGAGCCTGACCATCTTCGTTTACCTTACACTAGCTCTGACCTCTCCCCTGACCTCCAGACAAGGAATTCCACCACCTGCTAAACTTTTCCACTTGGTAGTTAAATAGTCATCTCGAATGTAAGCTGGCAAAAATGTTAGCTTGGTTTTTCCAGCAAAACCTGCTTGCCTCCCATTCTTCCCCACTCTCATTATAATAGCTCCATTCATCTGATTTTTTCAGGCCAAAAATACTGTAGACTCTTGAGTCTTCTCTTTCCTTCATGCCTGTCCTCTCTAATCCATCAGCAATGCTGTCAGGCCTGTCTTCAAAATATAATAGATCCCTAATGAGCACATTTCTTAGAACCCCACGGTTAAAACCCTAGTGCAACCACTATTACCTATCTTGGGGTTGTTTACTTGGCTTTTAACTGCATCCACTCTTTTCCCCCTAGAGTCTATTCTCCACTCATTAACCTTTTAAAGTTTGTCTCATCTCTGATTAACTCTTTGTGATACTGTAATTTAAAATAAGAAATATATACAGTGATCTCTGCCTCTTGTTCCTGGAGCAGAACTCCTAAAATCCTTGTAAGTCCCTAAGTGATAAGAGTACTAGTAACATCTTTTGTTCCAATATTTGGTCTTTGACCCTTGTTCCTGACACAGGACTGCTGAAAACCCTTGTAATTTCCTGGGGGATAGCAGTGTCTTTTGCTGTAATGGGGCAACTCTGGGCGGGGTCCTGAGTGACTCCCAGATGGGGACAGGTGGCCAGAAAGACAAAGCCATGAAGCTTGGAATTTTCAGCCCCTCCCCGCCATTCTCTTGAGAAGAGAGAAGGGTTAAAAGTGGGCTTAATGGTTGATCATGCAGACGCGATGAAGACTCCATAAAATACCCATAATGTGGGGTTTGGAGAGTTTGCGCAGGTGGAGGTGCTGGGAGGTGGCACATCTGAGGAAGGCATGGAAGCTTCTTGGCCTTTGCCTGTGACTTCCCCTGCCCATCCCCTCCATCTGGGTGTTGACCTGCATCCTTAAATAAATTGGGAAATGTAAGTATCTCCCTGAGTTCTGTGAACTACTCTAGCAAATCAATTTAACTGAAGGTGGGATCTTTGGAAACTGAGATCTGAAGCCAATTAGGCAGAAGCACAGATGACATGCTGGGCTTGCCACAGGCCTCCAAAGCGTGCGTTTGGGCGGGGGCGGGGGGGGGGGGGGGGGGGGGGGGGGGGGGGGGGGGGGGGGAGGGGGGTGGGGCAATCTTGTGGGACTGAGCCCGTGCTATCTGAATTGAGTTAAATGGTAGGAAACTCATCTGGTATCTCAGAGAATTGCCTGGTTTGGGGGAAACTCCCCCATTTGGTGACAGAAGTGTCAGATGTGAAACGTGTTGTGTGAAAAGGCAAAGGAGACACCTACAGGAAAGAAACCCACAGTAGGGAAGAACTAGGGTTTACCTTTGTACCCTTTATCCCCCAAATACACAAAGCATACTCTCACATCAGGAGCTTTACCTTATTTCAAGAATATTCTTTCCAGAGATTTACATGATTCAAGTCACTGCTCAAGTGCCACTTAATCAGAATAGACTTCCCTGAGCAATTATCTGAAATTGCCCTTTCACTCACTCTACTCAAATCCTAAATGTGCTTTATTTTTCTTATAGCACTTGTCATTCCCAAATTCACTTTATGTTTACTTATTTGTGATTATCTACCCCATATAAGTTCCATAAAGACAAGAACTTTTATAGGTTTTGTTTATTAATGTTGTTACAAAAACAACATTCAACTGAGTAAATTTTAAAGATCTTACTGGCTTTACTCCATGATTCATGAATCGGGCAACATCTAATTTATTTATTTTAAAGATTGATTGATTTATTTATGCATACAAGCTGGGGTACAGGCCAGAGGCATGGGGTGGCGAGAGGGTTCACCAGAGACAGAGTGGGGAGCAGAATAGGCAGATCAACAGAAATACACTGCTGAGGGGAGCAGCAGGCGAGGCAGGAGAGGTCTGCCGCGCCATGTGGGAATCTCCCTGGCGGGGCATCAAACTTGTGTCCCCGCTGCCGACAGCTACACAGTGCAGCGCTTAACTGCTGCACCACCAGGGAGGCCCGGGCAACATCTAATTTAACAGACAGAAAGGCACTCTAGACAGAAAGGCACTCAAGTGGTACAAAATGGAAGATATTTATAGGCAGAAGGGAGCAGGAACAAGGAAGTAATAGTTGCAAAAGTGGACTTGCTGTACAAGGTCATTTTCCTTTAGGGGATAATAGGGACCTAATAGGCAGATAACCTTCCTAGTGCTGACCAGGGGATTCCTGACTGACTGGGTTAAGATTCCATTTCTGGGAGAGGCCAAAACTGTAAGTGCTGAATTCATGATGTGGGACTTAGCATAAGCGACTCCATTTTGGGACCTGTTGTGTTGGTTTTAAATGTTCCTAGCAGCTCAAAACCTTTGACCTATAGTAGTCCTTGGCCTCAGCAGATGTTCAATAAATATTTGTTTGGTTAGTGTCTATGATATTCTTATTTATCTGGGAAAAACCAGTAAACTCTAAACACCAAACAAAGCCCACCAAACTACCTACAGTAGGTTGAATGGTGACTTCCTAAAAAATATATCCATGTCCTGTGAATATTACTTGGAAAAAGAGTCTTTGCAGTTGTAATTAAGTTAAAAGAGTCAAGACAGGATCATCCTGCATGAGATAGGTAGTTCCTGAATCCAGTGACAAGGACCCTTAGAAGAGATGCACAGAACAGAGACAGACAGAAGAGAAAGCTGTGTGAGGATGGGGCAGAGATTGGAGCCACCCAGCCACGAGTCAAGGAACACTAGAGCCATCGGAAGTTAGAAGAGGCAAGGAGGGGCCTCCCTGGTGGTGCATGGGGTTAAGTCTCAGCCTATGAAGCTATCCTTAGCCACTGCAGTATGAGTTTGATCCCTGGCTGGGAGCTTCCCACATGGTGCAGCAGACCTCTCCTGCCTTGCCGGCTGCTTCCCTCAGCAGTGTACTTCAGTCGATCTGCCTGTTCTGCTCCCCACTCTGTCTCTGGTGAATCCTCTCACCCCTCACACCTCTGGCCTACACCCAGCTTGTATGCATAAATAAATAAATCTTAAAAAAAAGAATTACTAAATATTATAAAGTTTAAAAAAAGTGGAACTCAGAAATAGATTCACATATATATTTATAAACACAAACACATATGTATAATATATGACAGAGGTGATATTTAATTTCAGATCAAAAGGGGTTCATTTATTACATGATGCTAACACAGCTGGCACTGGTCTACTTCAAAAGAAGACAAGGTTGATTTTCTCTACTTTCATTCTATCAAAAGTGTGTTCCAGGTGAATTTAAATGTGAATGACAAAACAATAAATTTAGGGAAGAAATTAGAATTCTATAACCTAGAGTTCAGGGTATATTTTTAGGCAAGACAGGAGACAAAGAACCTTCAGAAAAAAGATATCTTTGTCTCATAAAATTTTAAAAAGAAAGCAAAATCAAAATGAAAGGACAAATGTCTGACCAACAAAATCACTTGTAACCCAGATGGCAGATAAAAGAGCACCAACAACTTGATTATAGAAAGAGCTCTTATAAACTGATAAGAAAAAGCAAACCCTCTTTAAAAATTGGCAAAGAATAGGAACAGGTAATTTATAAATGAGGAATTCCAAATTCCTGATAAACATATGAAAAGATGGTCATCCTTTTAGTGATCAAATTGTGAAAATTTAAATAACAATAAGATATTATACCTTATCTTTCATTTTGGTAAAAATAAATATATATATACATATGTACACACACACACATATATATACACACACACACACATACATCTATGTCCTTAACAAGGTTCTTGGTTCTTAACAAGGCTGAGAGAATGTGAATTTTAAATTTAAACTTACAATTTAAAATACACAAAATCTTTTGCCCATCTGGAACTGCATCTAATAGAAATAAAGGCACAATAAAAGGACAGTTACAAAAGAAAGTTAGTTACAGAATTGTTGCAAAGTCAATAACAAAACAAAATATGAAGGGGCCTCCCTGGAGCCCCTGAGGTTAAGTACCAGATCTATCACCACCAGGGCCTGAGTTCGATCCCAAGGCGCAGCAGACCTCTCCGTCTCATTTGCGACTCCCCTTGGCAGTGTATTTTAGTAAATCTGCCTGTTCCGCTCCCCTACTCTGTCTCTGGTGAATCCTCTCACCTCTGGTACCTCGGCCTATACCCTAGTTCTTCTACAGAAAAAATTAAAAAATATATATTAAACAAACAAACATGAACATGACCTAAGCGTTCTATTGATAGAATAGTTATTCTATCAATAGCTGTGGCACATCACCAGCATGGAATATTTTGCATCTATTAAAAGAAAAAGGGGCTAATTCTATTCCTGATCCCCACATTGAATTGTCAAGTAAGAAAAAGAAACTGCAACACTCAACTCTGAGTATCACTAACCTTAGTTGTTCTGGCAATTCAATTATCGTCAGCTTGGAACCCAGTTCTGGCTAATTCCAGCTAGCTGTGAATTGGTATTTGTTGGGGGCTTCTGGGAAAGTTTTCATTGCTGTAAAGAAGCCACTACTGGGTGTGCTTAGACATGTGGTATTGAAATGATTGCAAAATGACTAGCTACCAACTCAAAGGGGGAAGCACTGGTGAGAGCAGACATGACAGAGCTCTGGAGGTATGTGACCGGGGCCTGGGTCCACACAGACTTCACACTCACAAGTCAGGCCGCATGGTACTGTGTGACTAGGTTCTGGCCCATGCTGCCATCCAGCACTCTATTTCCTTTTAGTGTCTCTCAGACTGCAACAGGCCCCTTCTGATGGTTCCTGCCCAGACCAGATGCCTTCCCCAGATTGCTGCAAGTGGAGGAAGGATGTCAGTTACTGCTTAAAGGAGAGCAGCCCAGGAATCAACCAACCCACATTTGATAGCATTGGAAAAGGTGCCAGCATGGTCCTCGGGATATTGCGCGTGTGACTCAGGGGACTGCTTTTGGAGTGACTGTCTGCTAATAGCATCACCCCAAGACTGACATCAAATTAGGCAGTGTTTCCCTTTTGGACTCCATACAGAGAGTGGATTTTTCTACCAAAAAAAAACAAAAAAGATTTTAAACATTCTTTGTGTTTCCAAGGGGAAGAGAGACTGATTCCACAAAAAAAGAGCAGTTGCCTCAACAATTGAGGTCCAAGGGCCTCCCTGGTGGTGCAGAAGTTAAAGTCTCAACACTAAGAAGCTACCACCAGCCACTGCAGCATGAGTTTGAGGCCCAGCCAGGGAGCTGACCCACATGACACAGCAGATCTCTCCTGTCTCGCCCGCTGCTCCCCTCAGCAGTGTATTTCAGTAGATCTGCCTGTTCTGCTCCCCACTCTGTCTCTGGTGAATCCTCTCGCCACCCACACCTCTGGCCTACACCCAGCTTGTATGCATAAATAAATAAAAAGTAAATCTTAAAAAAAAAAACAACAGTTGAGGTGCAAGCAGCAGAGAGCTGCAGCGTCAAGCAGCCAGGCCTGCAAGCAGCCTGCGATCTGCAGCGCACAGGAGGCAAGCAGCACTGCGGTTAAAAGCCAACTAGTCAACCATGGCGTGACACACTGTTTTGAGCAAGTGCACATGCAATCATTTGCTAATTAGACTTTAGGAGCAAGAAGTTCAGATCCCAGCACAGATGGTAGGAGACAACGTAATAAACTCCTGAAAGAAGAGACTAGAAACTTTCCCTGAGCAACACTGGTCAAGATTTATAACCAGTTCCATTGTGAGGAAAAAACTGGGGATTGGCAACCCAGAAATAGGCATATGTTACCTCTAAATGCCACTCAAAAATGAATAGACATTTCACGTGCTGCATAGACTTCTCATATCAACGGGCGAATTCTGTCATTCTGAATAAAATCTGTTTTCCTCTTTATAAGCCCCGAGTTAAGGGACCCAGTTAGGTAATGCCATATATAGATAGCTGGGTCGGAAGAACTTTGCTGTTGTTTGGAGATTCTGGTGCCTGGAGGTATATAACAAGCAGCTACTCTAACATAATCTGGCATTAATAAAGCTTATTTCTGCATGTTTATAAAAAAAGAAATTGCATGAAAATGCACATAATATGATCCTATGTGGATAAAATTTTATGACAAAGCACATATATAGTATATAAACATAGAGCATCTGAGTAGTGCATATACACATATCATAATTGTATGAGCTTGAGGGAAGACATGGAAGAATGTACATTAGTGTTTTATAATTTTCAAGTGGATGACCATTGAGCAGGGATGGCTGGGAGGAGAGGGGAAGTGGGAAGAGGTAAAAAAATTTTAATTAGTGAAACCAGGATGATAACGTAATTGTTCTTGGAGAAGTATGAGAAATGCACTCATAGCAAAAATAAGAGACCCATCTAATTCTTTGCCTCCAGGGTTTGCTTAAATTAATAATGGGATAGAAATACCTTCCAAAAAATGAATGACGGCCATTAGTGCTGTGTCTGCACATTTGCACGCTGCATGTGTCCACTGAGAGTAGCAGGCTGCACCAAACTCCTATGCAACAGGATCGCGTCACTGGCACACGCATGTTGGCACACGTCTGTTGGCACACATCTGTGAAAATGATAGGCAGCCTGAGTGGGTATGAGCTAGGACGTTCACGGCAGTATCTGTGCTTGTGGGGTGACGGTGACCACCCCTGCTCCCCACGTCCCCTTAAATTTCTTTTACCTGTATTTTCTAAAGTAATTTCAGATTCGAGAAGAAAAATGCAGAGGTAAGTTCAGAAGGAAGAAGAACGCTACTTGGAATTCTGGAAAGAGAATTAAAGAGAAAAAAAGTTAGTCTTTCAGAGATGTCTAAGAAGTGACCCTCAAGGGAAGAGGTGGGGTGTCACAAAGGGAAGGGGTGGGAGGGGGGTCTCAATTTGGTCTCTCCTTCCTGCTATCTCCATGCAGACACCAAGTGGAAGAGGCAACTCCTGTCAAGGCACAAAAGGTAACTTCTTACACATGCATGCACAGGCGTGTACACACACACACCCACACATACATATGGATCAGGAGAGCAGAGCAGCCTTATAAATAACTACATAATATGATGGGTCACTTTGGAATCCTTCCCCTGACAGTCCAGCCCCTCCATCATTTTCTGTATTCTTTTAGGCAGAGAAGAAAAAGCAACCTTGAAATAGCAGGGTTTTTTTCCAAACCAAAAATTAAAGTCTGTCTCACCAGGCAGTTTCTACATTATTAATGGCTGAGACGATTAAAATCTGCCTGCCCTGCCCTGCCCTGCCCTGCCCTGCCCTGCCCCGAGCTTGCTGAGGCCCGAGCCATCAGAAGGCCTGCTAAGCTTGCCAGCAGAGCCCCGGGCCTAGTGCATGCCCCTTATTTAGAGGGTCAACTTGACTGAACTTAAGGTTCCCATTGAGTGGGCTACCAAACTCAGGTCCGACCCTGGTCTTGTGTGCCTTTTCCACTCTGCTATGGAGGAGGCTTGTGGGACAGTAGATGATTTTTTTTTAAAGATTTATTTATTTATGCATACAAGCTGGGGTGTAGGCCAGAGATGGGGGGAGGGTGAGAGGATTCATCAGAGACAGAGTGGGGAGCGGAACAGGCAGATCTACTGAAGTACACTGCTGGGGGGAGCAGCGAGCAAGACAGGAGAGGTCTGCTGCACCATGTGGGAAGCTCCGTGGCTGGGGATTGAACTTGTGCTGCAGTGCTGCCGATAACTTCAGAGTGCTGAGACTTAACCCCTTACGCCACCAGGGAGGTCCCTGGACCTGTTATTAAAAATAAATGAATAGGGCCTCCCCGGTGGTGCAGCGGTTGAGCGCTGCACTGTGGAGCTGTTGGGCAGTATATTTCTGATCTGCCTGTTCTGCTCCCCACTCTGTCTCTGGTGAACCCTCTCGCCGCCCCGTGCCTCTGGCCTGTACCCCAGCTTGTATACATAAATAAATAAAATTCTTTAAAAAAAATGAATAAGAGTCCTCCCTGGTGGTGCAAGGGGTTAAGTCTCAGCACATTGAAGCTATCAACAGCCATTGCAGCACAAGTTCAATCCCCAGCCAGGGAGCTTCCCACATGGTGCAGCAGACCTCTCCTGCCTTGCCCACTGCTCCCCTCAGCAGTGTATTTCAGTAGATCAGCCTGTTCTGCTCCCCACTCTGTCTCTGGTGAATCCTCTCACCCTCCCCCCACCTCTGGCCTACACCCCAGTTCTTGCATGCATAAATAAATCTCATAAAAATGAGGAAAAAGGGGCCATGATTATAAGTGACCTTAAAAAGCATCCGAATAAGGAAATGGATGTGAGAAAGAGATGGCTGAACAGGCTCACCAGATCAAAACCTGCCTCCAGAAGCTGCCTGGAGCTGGCCCGCAACTCTCTCCCAAGCTTGGAGGTGTGACGGTTTTGCGGCAAGATGACACCGGGGAGTACAGGTTGTCTATGAGAGCTGCGCAGACGGGTCTAAAGGGAAGGAGGAGTCCTGGAGCCCTCGGTGGCTTTTTAGGCTTTTATTGGTCTCTTGTAGGGAGGCAACCAGGTGCAGGGCAGGCAACAGGGCGGGGGGGCCAGAGGCTGACAGGCCTCCCAGCCCCCAGTGAACCTTCACACTTTCTGGGCTCTCTGGCAGTGTCCCGTGGCCTCTCTGCTTCACCCCGAACAATCCTCTGCTTCGCACTCTGTTCTCTGCTGCTTCTGCTGCTGCTACTTTCTCTGTTTAGCACAGTCTCTGGCCCAGGTGCGCCCACTCACACAGGCCCACACCCTACTCCAGGTGCCCACCATCAGGCATGCGTGTAGGCCTGCAGGGGTCCCTTGCTGAGGGGAAGGCAGAAAAACCTGACAATTCTTATTTACCCTACAGAAGGCCCCGGCTGATCACAGAGACCAAGAGGGTCCTGGGCGTGTGGGTGCTGTGCCGGCAGGCATCATCACAGCTAACATGGCTCCAGCAGCCCACTGCCCCAAGGCCACATGCAGAGGGAAGCAGAAGCCAGTGCTCAGGCGCCATTATCCGAAGGAAGCTCAACCCAGGCAATGTGACTCAGCTGGAAACTCTCACCCAGTAACGCTGTCTGTTGGACCAGGTTTAGCCGACAGACACAGTAACCCACCCGATCGCGCCTTGAATACAATTCAGCGATGCCTTTCTGCTTTCTAGATTCTCACAGCTGTTGCCTGGTGTATGTGCTGAATTTGACCTTCCGCAACATGTTGTCATCTGGGATCTGACCAGAGACAGATGCTGAGAGACCAGATTAGGCGGTCCAAAGGAAACGTGTCCTGCATTATGAACAGAAAGAAAAAAAGAACAAAATTGAGAAACATCTTCTGAAACAGAAATTAATAAGATCTATCCTTATTTACACACTTGCCTACCAAAAAGGGGGGGAGGGGAGGGAAAGGTCACAAATAAGCTAGAAAGCGGCAGTTACTTCAAGATGAAGAGTGAATTATTAGCAAGCAGAACATCCTCTTCCTGTCACTCAGCATGCTCATGGTCTAAGACTAGCAGATCTACGTTCTTGCATTGTGGATGCCCATTTCATTTCCACAGGCTTTAATCAGGATGCCAAGAGAGGGGCAACAGATTTCAACTTTCAGGCTCAGCTTTTAAGAATTGAATGTGGGGGACTTCCTGGTGGCGCAACGGCTTAAGCGCAGCACTGTGAAGCTATCAAGAGCCACTGCAGCACGAGTTCGATCCCCGGCCAGGGAGCTTCCCACATGGCACAGCAGACCTCTGCTGTTTCATCCGCTGCTCCCCTCAGCAGAGTATTTCAGTAGATCTGCCTTTTCTGCTCCCTACTCTGTCTCTGGTGAATCCTCTCACCGCCCCAGACCTCTGGCCTATACCCCAGTTTGTATGCATAAATAAATAAATCTGTGGAAAAAAAATTGAATGTGATTTACTTTGTTATCTCCTATGGTAGGGAATTTCTAATTATACGGAACCTAAAAGTATTTCTACAGTACAGAATAAAAGAGCAATTTAATGTTATCTCTTTTTATCCCTAAGAGTAATGTTTGTGGTGTTCCTGGGAAAAAGTTTTTAAATTATACAATATTAATTTGGGGAAAATAACTCAAGAGGGATTTTCATGAAGATTGATAAAAAAAAAAAAACACCCCACATTTCTACTCTAGGGCGTAGTTTTTGGGACTCTGCATCTGTAAAATGTAATTCTGAATAAAAACAACTTGACTTGCAGATTTGATGTTGCAGAACATAAATATATTACTATCTTTAAAATAAAAACTTGTAAACAAGTTGGCCACATAACTGAATTAATTTTGCTGGTGAATACATTTTCAGTTTATCTCTTTCAAAAATAACCCAGGTAGAATCTTCAATAGTCAATTTGCTCTAAAAATCCATCAAATGACACCTCAAAAAATATTTAAATGACTTGCTTTATTTTTCTTTTGAAAGCACATGTGTTGAGAATGATGATGTATACTTGAAATTGACACCATGATAAGAATGCTTGAATAAGCTCCGAAGTTGCTTGAATCTTCTCCAGGGGCTAAATTAGGTCTGTGCTATCAGAAGCTACTCAGCTTAAGAAATGGGTAGGGGGCCTCCCTGGTGGCACAGCGGTTGAGCGCTGCACTGTGGAGCTGTCGGCAGTGGCGACGCAAGTTCGATGCCCAGCTGGGGAGAATCCCACATGGTGTAGCAGACCTCTCCTGCCTCGCCCTCTGCTCCCCTCAGCAGTGTATTTCTGATCTGCCTGTTCTGCTCCCTACTCTGTCTCTCGTGAACCCTCTCGCCACCCCGCGCCTCTGGCCTGTACCCCAGCTTGTATGTATAAATAAATAAATCTTTAAAAAAAAATGGGTAGGTTGAAATTCACTTCCTGGTTTTTCTTTCTGCCCAAATATGCCTTGATGGGTAACAAACCAAAGTATGCTAAAAGGAACAAAAGATAACCCGTGGCACCTCATACAGCGAGCTCTCACTGTCATTGGGAAATAGAAATACATCAGGCATATCTGCAAACAACCTCTCGACACAAATTGCAGCCATTATTAGTAAGTGGTAATAGCAATAAAAAGACTTTACATGGTTAGAGTCAGAGATTAAGGAGGTCTTGGAGGGTAATTTAGTTTACTGCAGGAGGATCTTTGTTCCTGGTGAAAGCAGTTGGCACTGGCTGGCTCTCAGGACTCTCCCCTCTCAGAGTTACTGAATGTCCTCAGAGCTGCCATTTTGTAATCATTATGGGATTGGATTCCTAAGAGAGACTAAGGGGATATGTGCTTTTTTTGCACAGTGACCACACATGGGGTAGGACTAAGTGGGGAGCAATGTACCAGACACAGAGGGATCACTTAGCTAACGATAAAATGGCACATTGCACCCTCACTTCACTGTGGGCTAAATCACACTAACATTCATTCACAAACTGAATGCTGTTACCCTTTGAATAACTGTTTCAACTCCCAAGAGCTTTAAAACACCAACACTAGCAAATGGTTCACGTAATTTCCCCCCCTCCCTGGTTCACCTAATTTTGGGGTAAAACACATAGTTTTCCTTACTTCTGAAATTTTAATTCACCTTGCATCTTTTCAAAAGGGGCAGGACTTTTTTTTAAAGATTTATTTATTTTATTTATGCATACAAGCTGGGGTGCAGGCCAGAGGTTTGGGCGGGGTGAGAGAGAGAGAGAGAGTAGGGAGCAGAACAGGCAGATCTACTGAAGTACACTGCTGAGGGAAGCAGCAGGTGAGGCAGGAGAGGTCTGCTGGGCCATGTGGGTTTCTCCCCAGGCGAGCATAGAACTCACACAGCAGCTGCCACCACTGACAGTTCCACAGTGCTGCGCTAACCTGTTGCGCCACCAGGGAGGCCCTAAATAAGTAAATCTTTAAAAAAATTTTAAAAATGAAACTTTCTATCTTCATACATTTTAATATCAAATCATGTGCTTTTGAAAATTGTGTTAAGGCTTTAAACTATATAAACCACATGAGGTCTAAAGCATCATTTATTGCTCTATTATAATACAACCAAATTTCAGGGGGAAAAAAACAAAGGAGATACTAAGAAATTGACCCAAAAGGAAAAGAAAGGAAGGAAAAAAACCAAAGAAATTAAGAGATACAGAGGCCAGATTGAGAGCTTCTAACATATTTTCCAGGAGCTGAGAATGGGGCAGAAGGCAAAGAGACAATACTTGAAGAACTACTTGAAGATTTTTCCAGAATAGAAGAAAGACAAGTCTTTAGATTGAAAGTTCTCAAGCACCAAGCAGCTTTGATAAAAACAAGCCATTAGGATCCCCTCCATGGTAGTCTAGGGCTTAAGTCTCAGTGCTACCACCATGAAGGCCCACTGCAATGGCCTGAGATCGATCACCAGCCAGGGAGTTAACCCACACAGGGCTAAGCAGATCTCTCCTGTCCTGCCTGCTTTCCCCTCAGCAGCGTATTTCAGTAGATCCGCCTGTTCCGCTCCCCAATCTGGTGAATCCTCTCACCGCCTACACCCCAGTTCTATGCAAAAATAAATAAATAAAATCTTAAAACAAAAAGCCAGCAGGCACATCACTGGGATAGGCATGATAACCTTTGAAAGCCTGAGCTCCACTGCATGCTCCAAGCAGATTCAAGCCTTAGCTAGAATGCATTCATTTTTAATAAGGAGCCTGCATCCCTGTATTTCATATGCAGACAGGAACTATTTTTAAAAGAACCCAACCAGACTTAAATGTTGAGTTTCTAACTGGGAAGCCAATCCTTTGAAAGACAGGGAGAGAAGTCTTGAGTTAGAACCACTTAAATCATCACATAGGGGATCTGCCCTGGAGATGCCAGTGTCTGGGACAGGAGACAGAACCCCAGAAAAGAACACTGTCAAAATTTAAAATAGATGGGGACACCAGCTGCTCGCATCAGCCTCTCCATCCAACGTGAGTTGAAGGTAATCAGATGCTTAACAGGCAATAGCTGTTCTAAATTTCACGCCACCCCTGCGAGACTGGGCTATTGTTATTTTTACTTTATAAAGAATCAAGGCTGCGAAAGAGTGAGGTACTTGAGGATAAAGTCCTGCATTAATAATCACATGGGTAGCACTTATTGACAGCTCACGGAGAAGCAGGCACTGTTCCTAGAAATTGATACATGCCTGTATCATCTCATTTAATCCTCACACCCATCCTATCAGGCAGGATTGTCTGGGAACATTTTGCAGATAAGGAAACTGAAGTCCAAAGGTGTTAAGCCCCTTGTCCAAACAAGCAAGTGGTAGAGCGAAACACAAGATCCAGCTGAACAGTCTCTGACTTTAACTTCATATTATTTTGCATATGCAATAAGAACACAGAAAAGGCTAGGGAATAATCTGAATCTGAGAATGAGGGCTTCTGGATGGAGTAGAGAAATACGCTTTTGAGGGGATCTTAAACTGTGTCTAGGATTTTGCCAGGCAGAGCTGGGGAGAAAGAGAATTCAGACAAAAGGCAAAGCAAGAACAAAGTATGGGGGGTGGGTGGGGATGAGGGGATCAGACGTATGAGCAGGAGTGGCGCACACCATAGAGGGGAGAGTTTCTAATGGTCTCTTAAACTTGGGTTTGTTTGGTTTATTTTTACACATGAGTTTTAATCACAGACTGTGAAGATGTTAACTCACCTACTCTGTGCCCAGTTTCTTCATTTGTTTAATGGAGATGATAATAGGATCTGCCTCAGGGACTACTGAATTAAATAAGATAATATACTGAAAGCATTTGCACAGTGCCTGGAGCATCATAAGTCTCAATATATGTCACTTTGAGTTATTAATTATTACACAGGTAAGTATAGTTGCCCTCTTCCATTTCTGTATTAGACACAGGTCTTTGTTTTCAGTGATGGGAACTAAGATCAGGCAAATGTTTGGTTTAGTTTGGAAAGACCCACATTGTCATGTTTCTGCAAGGGTTTAGCTTGACTAGTTTCAGGGACAGCTGGATACAAGAGCTCAGACAATGCCAAGTCTCTCATTTCTGCTTCTCTGCCTGAATGCTAATGTTTCAAACATACATCCGGGGCTGGTGGCCACCAGCAGGAAGTTAGAGTCATTCTCTCTGGTCTAATCCATCGTGTGGGAGGCTCTGATATAACCTGGTCATGGAAGTAGGGTAATGCAAGACTTGGGGATCACTCATTTGAAACATATGTTATATGTTGGGGGGAGGGGGACGGAGTTATTTCCCAGAAGAGTGAGGTATAGCTCTGAGCAGACCAAACAGCAGAGTTCACCTGCACCCTTAAAAATCTACAACCTGGTGCATACTGCTTTTTGCATACTGATAAAGCAATGTCCTTTGCTTTCCACAATTTGACATCACAGCCAGATTCTGATGTACACACCCATGGAAAACTTGTTTTTCTCTCTGGAATCTTGTAACATCTTCTTTTTGTCCCTTATTTTCTGAAATTTCCTGCCCTAACTTGCCACAGACTGATTTTTTTTTTAATATTTATTTTTACATACAAGCTGGGGTACAGGCCAGAGGCGTGGGGTGGCGAGAGGGTTCACCAGAGACAGAGCGGGAAGTAGAACAGGCAGATCAGAAATACACTGCTGAGGGGAGCAGCGGGCGAGGCAGGAGGGGTCTGCCACACCATATGGGATCCTCCCTGGCTGGGCGTCGAACTCGCATCGCGCGCAGCTCCACAGCGCAGCGCTCAACCTCTGCGCCACCAGGGAGGCCCGCCACAGACTGATTTTTATCTAATATTCTGGGAACATGGTGGCCCTCACTATGGTGACCAATGTTCTTTGGAATTTTTGAATTGTTTCTTTTGAGGATTTCCTCCCCTCTGTTTCCTCTGTTCTTTCTGGAATTCCTGAAACTCAGAAACGAGACCTCCTAGACTAGCCTTCTCATTTCCTGATAATTTCTCTCCCATTTTTCATCTCTGTTATTTGGCTCTGCTTTCTGTAACACTCCCAAAACTTCATCTCCAACTCGTCTGTTCTAATTTAATAACTATTATCACAACTTAAATTCCAAGAGCTGTCTTATATGTACATGTGTGTAAAATATCATTGATTCAGAAAAAAAAAAATGGTTTGAACTTTTTAAAGCATCTCCATGTGCAGACTAAAGGCCAGAGGGTTTTTTTGTTTTGTTTTTGTTTTTCAGTGAGATTGGTTTCCATAGTATCAGATCCACCTCAAGAAGGTAGTTTTAACTTCACATGATTAATAGCAAAACCCAAGATTTCTTTGCACAGTTGCCCAAGTACTGGTTTTACTAACTTGCATGGAACTAGCCAATATAGCATTTTATACCAAAATACCCACCACATTTGAAAGCAATGAGAATAGGATGGGGTCCCTTTAGATTAATGCTGCGCCTTCAGTAAGCACACTGACCACATGTATGATGATTTAGCATTAATCCAGATACTGTCCAGTACAATAAAGTCCTCTTAGTAGGCTGATGACTTTACAGACCTTAGTGACTATTATATTTATGTAGTACCAGTTAGAATCCCCAGGGAGAAATATCTGGAAAAACAACCAAATTTCCAAGACAATCTGTTAGGGATGAAATATTCAAAGCAATAATAAATACTTTGAAACATAAGATATTTGGGAAATACAGTGTAAGTCTAAGGTGTATAGCTCTATATTAAGAATTCCATTCTAGGAAAACTAACAGCCAAGTGATATTTATCTGATTAGAAACAAATGCTTTTCTATATATGCATGTAGAAATTATCTTATAGATCTGAATTCTAGCTTATCAAAAACGGTGAATCTAAGTCATATAATTAAAAAAAGATGAATCCAAGGAATGCAGGCTGCAGCATCACTTCTGGTTAGGGTGAGTATACCACTTCTGTTATTTCATATTAAAGTACATGAACTTCCAAGGGACATACTTAGAGCTTAAATAAATATTTCCTATAAATAATTCTTACTTTTCAGACTTGTGGAAGGTTATTCTTGTTTCTTTTTTTTTTTTTAAGACTTTCATTTGACATTTTTTGAAGTGCTTGGCTGAACTTAATCAACAATTGCCAAGATGGCATAAAAATAATTAACCAGCATTGAAAATGTTTATAAATTCAAGGCACATTCAGCTTTGGGAAACTGAGATTGAAAATGAAGTGTTGGTGGGATGTGGAATAGATCTGAGGGTCTAACTCTTGTTAAACAGAATATCAACAAGTTTCCAGTTCTAGTCCTTTCCTGTAGGTTAGAGCCACCTAGTTTCACCAGCTCCTGAGCTTTGGGAATGAAAGTTAGTATCCTTTTTTTCTCGGTAGCCTCCCTCCTCCTCTTCTTCCTCCTGGTTTCTTCTCTTCCTCCTTCTCCTCCTCTCCCCCACCAAACACACAAAACACACACACACACACACACACACACACACACACACACACACACACACACTCTCTTCCTCCTCTGGTCTCATCTCAACTGGGCACGGATTGGCCCAGTTTGAGTCAAGTTTACGTCCCTGGACCAATCAGTTTCAGACACTAGGAGCCCAGCTCTGGTCCCTGGGCTCATACACACACTCTTCTCTTGGCAGGGGGCAGTTCCCAAAGAATCAGGGCTGGACAGAGAGCCCCACAATGCAAAGAAGCAACTAAAATTCATCTGGAAAGTAGTAGCTACCAACTCAATTTTTTTAACCAAACAAAATAAACAACAAAAACCACACTGGTATTTTTGGTTCCTTTTACAGTTGTGGCAAGAATGCCAGTCAGATTTCCTGTCAAATTCAACTTCCCCATCTGATTTGGCCTGTCCCAGCAGCGACCGTCCCTCCTATTGTAGTCCTGGTGGGAGAGGAGTGACTGCGATAGACTCCTGAGCTGAGGGAAAGCACCCCTGATGTGGGGTTGAGCCAAAGGGGACTCTCCCCCAAGAAGTTGAGAAAATAGACCAAAAGGCTGTGGTCAGTTGGGGGCCCTCCCGAGCAGGGCCACCATTGGCCCAGGGGCAAACATGGACTGTGGGTAGGCCCAGGTGACAGCACAGCCGCACCTGTGCTGAGGGGCTGGCGTTGGTTTATAGAGAGAAGAGCCCAGGAAGTCCTAGAAGGAGCAGAGACAAGAGACGCAGAGGGGGAGGACAGAGAGACTGAAGATTTCCAGCCCTTCCTTTCTCTTATGCAGCAGCCATTTGTTGCTTGGAATTGTGTGAGTCACCAGGATACAGATGAACAGTCCGGAAGGAGTCTTCCCTTGTGGAGCTTGCATTCCAGTAGGGAGAAAAACATGAAACAGATAGCCATATGGACTATTAATTCATTAATTAGAAACATAATTACCAATAAGAATAAGTGACAAAAGTATTTACTTACAAGTACTCCAAAGGTAAAATACAGTGTGTTCTAAAGACATATGACTTGGGGGGCCTCCCTGGGGGCACAAGGGGCTAAGCCTCAGCACTATGAAGCTGTCCACAGTCATTGCAGTATGAGTTCGACCCCTGGCCAGGGAGTTGACCCACATGGCACAGCAGACCTCTCCTGTCTCACCCGCTGCTCCCCTCAGCAGTGTATCTCAGTAGATCTGCCTGTTCTGCTCCCCCCTCTGTCTCTGGGGAATCCTCTCACCCCTGCACCTCTGGCCTACACCCCAGTTCTTATATGCATAAATAAAAATAAACATTTTAAAATATATAAATAGACTTTTGACTTGGGTGGTACTAGGACAGAGGCCTCATGCAAGGCTTTTCAGCTGGGACCTCTAAAATAGCAGGAGTTAGCTAGGCAAAGAGGGGAGGGGAGGAATATTCTAGAAATAAGTGGGCTGTGCAAGACCCTAGGTCATACAGAGTATGGTGCATTCAAGTAAATGAGGGAAGTGGCTGGAGTAGTGAGCAAGAGAGTCTCAAAGAAGAGATAGGCCTGGCAGGAGGGGCCAATGCAAGCCACACCTGCAGCTAAGTTCCAAGTTTATTCCAAGGGCAATGGGAAGCGTTATTTCCAGGGCCCTGAGGGGGAGCAGCATGATGAACCAGGCGGTATAGGAAGGTCACCCTAGATGCAGGTCTGGATGTGCTGACCCAGAAAAACATTCAAGACCAATTCTTCAAGAAAAAAGGCGGATTGCCAAATAAAACACACAGAACTATCCCAGTTATGAAAAAATAAGTGAACACAATGCAAGTCGGATGAAAGCACACAGAGGTCTGGAAGGACAATGGCTAGCGCAACCTGCCCTCCCAGGGAGCAGAGGACTTGTCATGTGTCCTGAGTACAATTAGACGTTGCTTTGTGCTCAGTTGTTTTGACTTCTACAGTGATAGTTACTGTTTGGAATAGATAGATAGATAGATAGATAGATAGATAGATAGATAGATAGATAGATAGATAGATACAACCTGTTTTACTAAAAGCAATGGTTTTTTTCCAGAAGCAGATCCAGGATAAAGATTCTGGTACAGGTGATTCATTGAGAAAGCCTCCCAGGAGAAACTGGTAGGGAGTGTGGGAAGCAGGACACACACAGAAGAGGACTAAAAAGGATGTGATTTCTGATGAAACACAGAGTGGGTGGGTGGCATCTACCTGATCTTAGTGGGAAGATCAGAATTCTGGAGTGGAAGGCCAACCCCTGAGTTGTCTTTACCCTGCGGCAAGGGAGCTGGGCTTCCGTTTCTTTCTGGTCTGTCATGAGTTAAAATATGCCCACAGGCTGGGGGTGTGGGCTCTGGACAAGGGCAGAAAATTACACTCCCTGGTGCTTCTAGCTCTCTGCAGGGAGAAGCATTTCAGCAGCTGGTCGCGCCTGAAGACAGGCCATTGGAAAGGAAGTCGCTGTCTTGGAAGTCCGGGAAGCTCACACAGAAATGATTAAAGAGGCCCAAGGGGCAGCTCACTGCCCACCTGTAACCATGCAGATGACTCTCTTTTCCTAATTAATCTGCCCTTTTAAAAAGAAAAAAAAAAGGAAAAAAATAAAAGTGGGGGGAAGGGCTCAAGGGGATATGGATTGAGCATCCAGAATGTACAGTACCCTGTCCCCAGACATATATGCTTTGTCTCAGAATAAGTGTGTTATGAGGTATCTCTGCATGTACACACATGTATGTATGAATGTCTTGTGCTCTTTAAAAAAGAACAAATGAGGGGCCTCCCTAGTGGCCTAGGGGTTAAATCTCAAGCACTATCATCACGACAGCCCAACGCCCCACTGCCACAGCCTGAGTTCAATACCTGGCCAGGGAGCTAACCCACATACAGCACAGCAGGCCTTTCCTGTCTCACCTGCTGCTCCCCTCAGCAGTGTATTTCAGTCAGTACACCTGTTCTGCTGCTTCCCACTCTGTCTCTGGTGAATCCTCTCACCTCCTGCATCTCAGTTCTTCTACGCAAAAATAAATAAAAATAAAATCTTCAAAAAAGAACAAATGAAAGAAAACAAAGTCTACTTGCTGTATTACTTTCCTTATTTCCCATCTTGGAGATGGCATCATGGCAGTACTTGAGATACACCCTCTACACAGCTGTGACTGCATAGTGTTATATGAATAGACTTTACTCTAAACATTCCCTTACTCCAGGTCATTCAGATAATGCTAGTCTTCAGCACAATGAAAAGAACCGCATGACTTCCCTGATGGCGAAACGGGTTAAGCGCAGCACCATGAGGCTATCCACAGCCACTGCATCACAAGTTCGATACCTGACCAGGGAGCTTCCCACATGGCGCAGCAGACCTCTCCTGCCTCGCCCGCTGCTCCCCTCAGCAGTGTACTTCAGTCGATCTGCCTGTTCTGCTCCCCACTCTTGTCTCTGGTGAATTCTCTCACCATCTCACACCTCTGGCCTACACCCCTGCTTGTATGCAGAAATAAATAAATCTTTTTAAAAAAAGAAAGAAAAGAACTGCAACTAGATTCTTTGTGTACTTCTCTGGGTATAGGTACTACTATACTTGTAAGTCAGATTTAGAGAAGTAGAACTATTTGAAGTAGGTTATATGCAGTTCAAATTTTAAAATAGATACTAGCAAATTGCTGTATCTAGAGTACCTGGGTCCTCTATCCAAAACAATGAAACTTCTGACAGGCTGCTTAACTCAGAGAGGGCATCTTCCAACCAAGCTGTTTACCTCTTCGAATGATGCCCTGTCTTTCTGGACATTGAAACCAAAAGCGAATTACATTTTATGAAAAGAAAAAAAGATAGTCAGGTAGATGATTCACCTGCAGCAACATGTTTACTTTTCAAAATGACGTCAGTGCAGCTGCAGTGTGGTGACTGGATACAGAGACCCCCTGGGGTGGGGCCGAGGCAGGGGGTAACTGGAAGAGAAGCTTGTGATCAGTGTCAGCAATTGTTTGGGAGGATGTCGGTTGATTCCTGTGAAGACTGGTTTCCACCCTACAGTCTCTCTGAATCTTTCTCCAACCCCCCCCCCTTTTTATTTGCTCTAGATTGAGTGAAGTTCAGTTTCTTACATGCAAAAATCCTAGAACAGATCCCTTTCAAAGATTTGATATCCCTAGTGCAGACTGCTCTCTTGACATTGACCTTCTCAGACACATCATTTTATCATAGCATTATTCTAAGAGAGGATAAGAGTTATTTGTAGTTGATGCCTACTAGGCCATCTATGCCTAAATTGGTCTATGGGGCTATGGTTCTCCCCCACTGCCCATACCCATTCCACACCCAGATGATGTCTTCAAGTTTATATTATGGTATGATCCCATTCCCCTTGACAGTGATGTCTCAAAATGGTCATCAGACCCAATTCTCACCAGTGGGATCCTAGAGGACTTTTGGGAACTGTTTTCTTCTAAAAGAGAAACCTAGAATGGTACAGTCTCTCCTCTTTCCCTGAACACTGTGGTGCTTGCAAGTGAGTGCTGGAACTGCAACCTTATCTTTCAACTGGCCCAAGGAGGAAGCCAATTCTGAGATGGGCGGAGCATAGAGATGGTGAGAACCTGGGTCCTGAATGGCATTATGGAGTCATCACCCAACCTAGAAGCCCTCCCTATCTCTGGACCTTGCTTGAAGTGAAATAATAAACATTTTTGTCTTTTTAGCCAGTTTGAGTTGGATTTTCTGTTTTGTGCAGCAGAACACACTGCAACTGATACATGGCGATATTATTAACTGTTCCTCATCACACAATCTTCACCTGTAGGCTGCTGAATTGAGTCAATATGTGAAATGCATTTACTAAGCCATATCTGAGAATACATCCTGTTACAACGGTGTCTAGCAGACAGATGGTTGAGGATTATAACAACTTCAGCTGATGCACAGGAGAGAGCATGTCTTCACTGTAACATGCAAGATCTTGATTTTCTGGATATGAGAGAACATGATGAAATCAGGAAACTGTTCTCAAACAGTGAAACAGTATTAAAGGTACTTGTCCAGCATGATACCTGTGAGTATTTTACAGACATCACATGAGCTCAAGATGTTGTGCTCAGTTTGGACTGCAATTACTTCTAAATTGCATGAGGTGATTGTCAGTCTTACAATCCCTTCAATTTTTGCTAACAGAAATTCTTTAAAATTAGGGTCATCCCTGGTGGTGCAAGGGGTTAAGTCTCAGCACTATGAAGCTATCAGCAGCCACTGCAGCAGGAGTTGGAGTTCTGGCCAGGAGCTTCCCACATGGCACAACAGACCTCTCCTGCCTCGCCCGCTGCTCCCCTCAGCAGTGTATTTCCATCGATCTGCCTGTCCTGCTCCTCACTCTGTCTTTGGTGAACCTTCTTGCCGCCCCACGCCTCTGGCCTGTACCCCAGCTTGTATGCATAAATAAATCTTAAAAAAAAGACGTTAAAAAAATAAAATAAAGAACCATTCTATGTGGTTTAACTGATACTGATTCTAACCCACCTATTAGGGGGTGACAGAAGAAGGCACACGACCATGTATCCATCCTATTTGCCAAATCTCAGTGGTTGGATTAGAGAAAGAGTGGGTACTTGCTTGTAACTGAGTTGAATAGAGTCCTCTTGAGATATTTTCTTCCAGAGTCATTGGAGAAAATTGTTTCTTTCCCTTGATTTTGTTAAGGTAAATCCAGATGGCTAGAGGCCAACATATTTCCTTTACAGAGAGCCTGTAAAGCAAGAGAAATAAAACATGTTATTTGAGCTCCTAGATCCAGCTATACCTGAAGTTTTTATATTTCAATTTTCCTTTTTTTTTTTAAAGATTTATTTTATTTATTTATGCATACAAGAGCTGGGGTGTAGGCCAGAGGTGCCGGTGGGGAAGGGGTTCACCAGAGACAGAGCAGGAGCAGAACAAGGGGAGTGATTGAAATACACTGCTGAGGGGAGCAGCAGCTGAGGCAGAAGAGGTCTGCTGCTCCATGTGGGAAGCTCCCTGGCTGGGGATCAAACTTCTGCTGCAGTGGCTGCTGATAGCTTCATAGTGCTGAGATTTAACCCCTTGCGCCACCAGGGAGGGCCTATTTCAAGTTTTCTGATATCATTTTTCTTCAACTTATTTTATCTGAGTTTCCGCCACTTTCAAGAGGATCAGTCCCGTCATACACCACAGCCTCCATTACTGACACATGTGCTTCTTGAATCTCTCACATACATGTCGATGTTTTATGTGTAATTCAGGGTCAATATTAAGAATTTGCTTGAGAACTTTGTGGTGCCAATCATTGAATATAGGTGCTATTTGAGAGTCATGTAAGGAGGTGGGTAGGATTCTGATGCCTGAGGTTTGCTCCAAGAGCTCACAGTGAACACTGAAACTAAAAGGCCTTGGATCCTCCTTTAGGGTGGAGAAAAAGAAACTAAATGCAAGCCAGGAAGGTGGTATTAGGCAGAGGGGACAGTTGGGTGTATTTTACAGGCAGTGTCCTGCAGGGTTAATTGCAAAGGAAATGGGGTTAGTGACTTAGTCTGAATCCCATCTCTACCACTTAATTTCTGTATTACCCTGGGAAATTCTCTAAGACTCAATTTTCCCAACTGCAAAATAGAGTTATTACAGTAAAAAAAAATCACTTAACAGCATTTCCATCAATGTATGCTAGTGATCCCAAAAGGTCCTAACATGTGGTGCAGTTGTGTAATACACTTTACCATCTCAGTTGGTGTAATTATACTCCATGACATTTGCACAACAACAAAATCACCTTGTGATGCATTTCTT
This sequence comes from Scalopus aquaticus, assembly GCA_004024925.1. Lineage (NCBI taxonomy): Eukaryota > Metazoa > Chordata > Mammalia > Eulipotyphla > Talpidae > Scalopus > Scalopus aquaticus. The sequence goes on from PVIJ01001707.1 coordinate 28,911, forward strand.
AAAACACAGCTCCATGGGTAAGCGACACCTAACTGTATCTCACAGATTGCTTTTTAAGGATTAAAGAAATAATGCACACAAGCCAAGACTCATTTCACTCCCAAGGGAGAGAATCCCAAAGCAGTCTGTAATAATACAGAAAGACTTATTGGCTCATATAACTGAAAAATTCAGGAGAAATAGCTTCAGACATAGCTGTATCCAGGGACTCAAAAATTATGTTATCACAAACAACACTCTAGGTTCCACTTTCTTTTACTCTGGTCCCATTCTGAAACCAGCCATGCCAAATCACTCCTTTTTTTTTTTTTAAGATTTATTTATTTATGCATACAAGCTTAGGTACGGGCCAGAGTTTTGGGGCAGCGAGAGGGTTCACCAGAGACAGAGTGGGGAGCAGAGCAGGCAGATTGATGGAAATACACTGCTGAGGGGAGCAGTGGGCAAGGCAGGAGAGATCTGCCACGCCATGTGGGAATCTCCTGGGCCTGGCCTCGACCTCACGTCGCTGCTGTCAACAGCTCCGCAGCACAGCGCTTAACCGCTGTGCCACCAGGAAGGCCCAAATCATTCTATTTTAAATCACAGTTGCAACCTTAGTTCAAAGCACCCAGTTTTTACTTTGATGACTATAGCAGCCTCTCAACTGGCTGCCCTTTATCTTATACCTTCCCAGTCTCATCTCTACAGAATGATCTTTTCAAAATGCAAATTGGATCTATGACTCCCCTGTTCATAACCCTCCAATAGCTTCTCAGAGCTAAATACAACCCCTAATGTATGGCCCATGAGGCCCCTCAAAATCTGGTCTCTGACCCCAGGAACTCATCTTCTGTCTCCCTCCTCTGTGTTCCAAGGGTGTTTTTTTTTTGTTTTTCCTCATGGGGTGGGGGCCGGGGGAGGGTATGTTCCCTCTACAGGCCTACACCCTCGTGGTTTGCTTTCCAACTTCATTCATAGCTCAGTCCCCTTGATATCATCTCTCTCAGACTTCCAACCTCACAATTCCAAGACAAGCAGGAAAAACAGAACTCTCTTGCTTAACAGTTTGAACACAAGTCCAAGCAGACTTCCATTGACTCAGACAGCACTCTGGCCACACCCTTGAACCGATCACAGGGGGCTGAGATGTCCTGATTGGTTAGCTTTAGTCACATGCCCCTGGAGCTAGCAAGTGTGGGCTAAGTGGAGGAAGGCAATTCCCCAGAGAAAAATTGAAGTTCCTGTTATCAGAAGGGTGAAGTAATGCTGGGCAGAAAAAAACAACAACAAACCACAGATGTCTATTTTCTGTGTTTGTGGAGCACCTGACCTCATATGAAATATCTGGGGAAAGATTTTTGCACTGCCTGCAAGAACCCCAGGAAACTCCTTCATCAATATTCACTAATTTAATAAATTTTTGTTGCTATCAGTTCCAGACTCTGTCCAAAGGAACTTTGCTATTCTCTTTGAATCAAAATGTGATCGTTTGGTATGCTTTATGACTTGTTCTAGAATAGTGCGTGACAGTTATTCAACATTATTTATTGTGCTTTATTACAATTAAAGAAAAGTGGTGAACCCCATAGGCAGTCTCTCTTCTCCTGGGGCTTATAGTCTAAGTGGGAAAATGACAGTCAGAAAGAAAGTTTAATTTGAATGGAGACACCAAGTCATTCATAAAGCTGACACCTTTGCGAGAGAAACTAATGGTCTGGGCTTCTTTTTTACCGAATAGCCTTTTAAATCTTTAGACTTTTGCATTTGTGTTATTAATAATTTTAAAAACTATTATTTTTCAAAGAAATGCCATAATGAGATACACAACACTCATTAGAATAGCTAAAATAAAAAGATTGGCAATGTCAAATGCTCAGGGAGATGAGGAACTGGAACTCTCAGACATTGCGGGTGAGACTGTAAAATGGTGCAATCACTTTAGAACACCTTTGGCAGCTTCTTATAAAACTACACACACAACTATCCTATGCCCCAGCAGTTCTACTCCTATACCCAGCAGAAATAAAAGCTCAGGTCTATAAATAGACTGATGTAGGAATGCACATCACTTAATAAAAGCCCCAAACTGAAAATGACCCAAATGTCCAGCAAGAGAAAAATGGATCAACCAATTTTGACATAGTTAAGTAATAAAATAGTATCTTCAAAGAAGCAAATTACTAACACACACAATACTGATGAATCTTAAGATTATGCTAAATGAAAGAAGCCAAACTCCAAGAAGTACACATTGTATGCTTTAATTTATATGAGGTTCTACAACAGACTGAACTTATCTAGCATGATGGAAAGGGGACATGGGCTGTCTAGAGTGGGAGATGGGATTCTATGGGAAGGGAACCTGCTGTGGGACTGGAAATGTTCTGTTGTGATGCAAGTGTGAGTTACAGAGATGTTTTCATTTGTCAAACTACCGGAACTAGCCTCCCTGGTGGCTCAAGGGGTTGGGTTTCAGCACTATGAAGCTATCAGCACCCACTGCAGCAGGAGTTCGATCCACCGCCCGGGAGGCTCCCACAGGGCACAGCAGACCTCTCCTGTCTCTCTTGCTGCTCTGCTCAGCAGTGCATTTCAGTCAATCCGCCTGTTCTGCTGCTCCCCACTCTGTCTCTGGTGAATCCTCTCACACACACCCCCACCTCTGGCCTACACCCCAGCTCTTGTATGCATAAATAAATGAATCTTTAAACTAATGTAAAACTGCCTGTTTGCATTTCTGTCTGCATTTCATTGAAGGCGAATTATACTTCAATTTAAAAGGAAAAGTGAGAGGGAACTGTGCGACAAGGGCCACTCCAGGAGGGTGTGGGTGTTGGGGAGAGCTCAGGGAAGGCTCTTCGGTAGAAAGTGAGATTTTAAAGACCGGAGGAAGAGTACGACGTCCCCGCGGAGTGGGAGGAAGCAGGGAGTAGAGTCAATGCCTAAGTGGTAACTTTTTTTCAGTAGAGAACTTCCAAAGTCAGTCTCCAACGTTCACTTTGTGCCTATGACTTTTACATTTGTTTTCTCATTGAATTTAATCTCACAGTTACCCTCTGAAGTCAGCATTTTGGCCCCTAATTCACCAGTGAGAAAGTGAAGTTCGGGAAAGGCAACTAGGACGCGGCAGATGCCAGGTTTGAGGGCTGAGTATTTGGTGTCAGTTTCCCGAAATACAACCTGAAATAGTAACCGCAGGCTCTCCAGGTTGGGAGGGTTGGAGCAAAGGAATGTTCCGAGGAACAAAAGAAGGACTCGGCCGGCGGGCTCGCGCCTCCCACCTCCCCAGGCGCCAGCCTCCGAGTCTCCCGGGAGTGGGGTGGGGGCGGGGGGCGGGCGCCGAGGGCTGGCTCCACTCCGCTGAGTCAGCGGCTCCCCAGAGCCCGGCCGCTCAGTTCTGGAACAAAGAGTCCGTCGGGCCGAGGGGCGGGGCCCCAGCCGGGTGGGGGCTGGTGGTCGGGGGACAGGACGCACCACCGAAGAGAGGGAGCGGGGAGCGGCGGGGGCTACAGCGGCCTGGGGCGGGGCCGAGCAAAGGAACTCGGGGATGCCTGTGGGGAGCGAGGAGGGGCGGGGTCCGGGGCTGAGTGTTGCTGGGCCCTACGGAGGGAGGGGGCAGCTTGGAGGGAAAGAGATGGCTGTTGGGGGCACCTTGAGCTGGGAAGAGGTGCGCGACTGGAGCTCTGGGGGGCGGAGAGCCGTGCAGGGGGCAGCGGGTTGGGGAGGGGGAGGAGGAGAGCTTTTCGGGTGAGACCAGACAGCCGGAGGGGGCCCCAGTCGGGGCGACAGCGGGAGGGGGCGCGAAGGGCGGATTCCGAAGGCCGAGGGGCTTCGGAGGAGCCCCCTGAGCTTGCGCTCGCCCTGTAGCCCCGCCTGCTGGTGCCCGCCAGGCCAGCGCACCCCGAGCCCAGCGGTCCGAGGCGGAGTCCGCGGCAAGTGCTTCCCCTGCTTCCTCTTCCGTGAGGTGGCAGTGACTGGCTCTGTTTCTCAGGGTCGTTGGAGAGTGGCTTGAGAATGGCAGTGAAGAGGAAGCTTGTTCCTCATCCCCTTAACGAATATGTATTTTGTACTTGTTAGGAAGAACTGTGTTAATGGTTATGCTAATAGTTGTACTAAAGCGTCACCCACAGTTTCATTACCTATAACATAGGTGGTGCTATAAACCCCATTTTACAGCTGCGAAAACTGAGGGTCAGAAGAGCTTGTGTGGCATCCCCGTATTAACCCAGCTAGTAAGTGGCAGAGCAGGACTTAAGCCTTGGGGCTAACAGTACTTTGGGAATCTTTCTCACTCTAAAACCCATGCTGTTAATCATCAAGTAATTGCTGCCTAGTTATTTATTCACCCATTCAAAAATATTTATCCATCAGCTACTCTGTGCTAGGTCCTGTGCTGGGTGTAAGGAATATAATGAATAAATTAGTTTCTTCCACTTATGAAGTCTGATGGGGAGACAGTGAACCGTTAATAGCAAGAAAACTCAACAGTGTGATAAGGACTTGGTGAAAGAGTAGTGGGAACTACAAGAATGGTGTTTTCTGGGCAATGAGTACCTATTACATGCCAGGTTCTATGCTAAGCCCTTTATGACTTGACTTAGGTCTCCTGCCTGCTTAAGATCTGTGTTAGGCCTATTTGAAGATTCTAGAATGCAAGTAACAGGAACCATAGACTGAAGCAAATAAAAGAGGGGAAGAATTACTGACAAACTCTAGAAGTATTGTCCCTTTTAGGTACTGCAGGCTGCAAACAGCCCTAGGTGTTCATTGATTTTACAGCTCTTGGTCCCAGAAGAGCAGGCTTTTCCAATGATTTCAGCATGAGAAAAGCAATCTTGGGACTGTTTCTCTTCTTTTTTTCAAAGATTATTTATGATACAATCTGGGGTGTGGGCCAAAGGTGGAGGGGTGGGGTGAGAGAATTCACCAGAGAAAGAGTGGGGAGCAGAACAGGCAGATCAATCGAAATACACTGCTGAGAGGAGCAGCGGGCGAGACAGGAGAGGTCTGCAGTGCCATGTGGGAAGCTGGCACGGGGATCAAATGCATGCTGCAGTGGCTCTGGATAGCTTCATAGTGCTGCGCTTAAGCTGTTGCGCCACCAGGGAGGCCCTCTTGGGACTGTTTCCCCTAAACTCTCTGTAATTACCCTAAACCCTTGTAAAAGTTGAATTCCAAAGGTTGGTTCTGTCTGATCTCACTTATCTCTTATCTAAGTCTACAGCATTAGCTATTTTTCTTTTTAACAACTTTGAGCTTACTGCCTGTACCATTTGGCTCTAAAGTAAGCACTGTTTGGTCACATTCTGGGATTATGACAAGTTTGACCCACTTCCTTCTCCTCTTCGATTTGGAGGATGGTGGGATAGACACATGAACACCCAACTTAATCATTCAACAAGTATTTGCCAACTTTTTGATATGTGCTTGGTAAAACCATTTGGAGAGCAGAACACACCTGGAGCAAACCCTGATAGGAGCACACTGTCTGGTGGGGAGACTGATAATACGCACTAAGCACAAATTAGTATGCAATTATATTTCTGAGTAGCGCTGTGAAAAAGGGTAGGGTACTTCACAAGCTTCTAAAGGGGGCCCTACTTTGGTCTGGAAAGTCAAGGAAGAGTCCCTCAGAGGAATGTTTGATATTAGATCTGAAGAATAGGTTACTTAGGCCTATTTAAATATTTCTCATAAATAGAAGAGATTTTAGACAGTGGAAATTTTTTTTTATTGTAGTAATTGTCACTTTATTTTTTTTATAAATATATATTTTTATTGTTATTTATGTCTTTTACATTTTGTATTCCCCTTGGGTAGCCCACCACCAATTCACCCGTGATCCATCTCTAGACAGTGGAAATTGCATGTGCAAAGGTCCTGGGGTAGAAAGAAGCATAGTATATTCAAGGACTTGGAAGAACGTCAGAGTGGTACATGATGAGAACTGGAATGAGAAGAGGCTGAAGAGCTGATAGATTTTCCCAAAATTCACAGTCGGAGGAGACAGGGGTATGCACAGAAGCTAATAAAGATAGCAGTTTGTTGTATAAGTTAAATGAGGTCTGGGAGGTGATAGGTTAAAAAGGCATAACTGTGCCAGGCACACAATGTACATACAATAGTGATAGCTTCTGCCATTGCATCACTGAACCATGAATTCTTAGAGATCAGGGATTTTATCCCCCTTTTTTCCTTCTATGTCTATGGAGTGATTTTCAATTTGTATCTCAGAAAATAAGGAAATAAAAGACTACTTCTGGCCAGAGGAGGGTATAGGCCAAGGCAAGGAGTCAGGAATAGACTTAACCGATTTGGGGAAGGAGAAACTTCCCGGCTGGTCTAATGCAGAGGGGCTTGCATCAGTGTTCATTGCCACCCCAGCGTCCCCCAGCCCAATTTATATTTGGAGAGCTACAGATTCAGCTCCCACTTAGTGTGGTGGGATGGAGCTCAGGGATCAAGTGAGCTCATGACCTGGCCTGACCAATCTTTATATCACATTCTCGTATCTGTGGCAATCGGCTCATGCCTGCTCGCATGACCTACACCAGTCCAATCAGAGTGGGTTTTAGGAATTAGGATGAGGTAGTGAGGATGGAGTGGTAGCATCTCACCCACCTGCGGGCCTGTCTAAGTCTTGAGGGTCTCTTGAGCACTGACAGGACCAGCACTGACAAGCCCAGCAGGAATGTGCCCATAAAGTGCAGACCCCTAGCCAGTCTTTACAGACCGCAGGGGAGGCAGATTCGATCATGCCCCAACCTGAAACAGTTCCTTTCCCTTCCAGGGCTGTTTCTACTCTAGGCAATGGGAGTGCCTATCACTGTGAAGAGACTTGGTGAGACTTCAAGGGGCCTCTGGGTAAAGGCTGCAGAGAGGTGAGCAGATCATAGAATGGAGGGAAAGTAGGAGATGGTGGTTGTTTCTCAGGGCCAAGTTCTGTGACTGAGAGGGCCACTAACCCATTGCCATCCCAAGAGAGCAGGCTGGGCAGCAGTGGCAGATGGAGGGAGGCTGGGACTGGCAGGAAACCAGGCATTTAGGCAGTCCCCAGAGCAGCCCCGCCCAGGGGGTTTCTGTCCAGGTGTGTGTGTATGTGATGTCTGAGCCTCAGTTCCCTCCAGGCTTCTCAGAAGATGGTCTGGAAAAAGACCTCGGGGCACCCAAAACATGAGTTTTCCTCTGTGTTCAGCTTCTTATCATTTTCAGAGCCCTTCCTCATACCCTCCTGGCCAGTGGGACTACACTGTGAGTCATGAACAGAGGGAATGGCCAGGCCCAATGCAGCAGGCCCCCTACCGCCAGTGACCTGTTTAGCCGGGACAAGAACTCACCTCGCTGGCCACTCGCCCGGCTCCATCTCATGGTCACTCCACCCATCTTCCCACTGACCTTTCTCAACCCCAACTCCCCACCTATGCCCTTCTTGGGAATCTGAAGCTTTCCCCTCCTCATCCACGGAGACACAGGAGCCGTCATCTTTCAGGAGCGGGAGGGCCAGGGAAGGGCGGGGATTCAGAGGTGCACACACTGGAGGATCCTACTGTATCTCTCTGGCTCTAGCCCAGCAGTGAGGACACACTCCTGTGCTCAAAGATTCCTCCTTCCTCCCCAGGTCTTGCAGTCCCCTGAAACATCAATGCACGGATGCTCGGGGAGAGACTCACACTCCATATTTCATGTTAATTGCCACCTGTGATCCTTCTTCATGGAACCCTGCCCAGTGAGGCATTTTACAAGAGAAGCAATGAGCTTCTGAGAAATGTTAAGATTTGGCCAAGATGACCTCATTTGTAAGTGGCAGAGCTGGGAGGCAAACCCTGGTCTGTCTAAACCCGGATTCCCATGACCTTCTGAGGCTGAGGCCTCAGACAAGGGAGAAGAGCACAGGCTGGGCCACAAGACGGCCAAACTCTCAGGACGTGGACTGTGGGGAAGGGGTGCTGAGATAGCACCAGCCAGCAGGTGTCACTGTGACCACCATACTCCCCAGTTTCTGAAGGAAGTGGGTAGAGTGAAATACTCAACAGCAAGATTGAGATTGTGAAAGGGCAGAGATGGACAGCAATGGTAAACAGGGGCTGCACCTCTGCTGGAGGTGGTGGGGAGGATGGGGGTGATGGTTCACAGAAAGTGTCCAGTCACGCACTCCACTGACAGGCACTGTCTTCCCACTCTACCACCTGTGAAATCTTACTTTCTCTATGCCTCAGTTTTCGCATCTATAAAGTGGGAGCTACAGCAGCGCTTCACAGGGCCATGTCCTGTGAGAATTACGAGCTCATGGAAAGCAGGCACATGGTAAGAGTTCAGTGAGCACTCACGTTGATTCTCTTCCTCCTGTCAGTACTTCCAGAGCTTTATTTCCCATCAGCCTCATGGATGTCCCAGAACACCCAGGGCTCTCCCTGCACACAAGGGCAGGACACCAGGAAGGTGGCCAGGCGCATGCAAGGCCTGAGCGCCGGGAGGGTGACAGACCTTGTGATCCGTGTCTGTGGTTGGTGACATCACTGCTGGAACCTTAGTTTGAAATGGTGACAGAATCTGCAGTGGAGCCAGCGGTGTGGGTGACACCTGCCCCGCGCCTGGTACAGAAGCTGCAGGCTTTCGGTGCTGGGTGAGGGGGCAGCCCCTGATAGCTCACAGATCACCCACTGGTTTGTGATTTGTGATTCTAATCTGATTTGGGGGCCTCTGATGGCAGAATGGGGTCCTTGTGCTCTTGAGATATTTCTTTTTTTTTTTTAAAGATTTATTTATTTATACATACAAGCTGGGGTACAGGCCAGAGGCGTGGGGCGGCGAGAGGGCTCACCAGAGACAGAGTGGGGAGCAGAACAGGCAGATCAGAAACACACTGCTGAGGGGAGCAGCGGGCGAGGCAGGAGAGGTCTGCCGCACCATGTGGGAATCTCCCTGGCTGGGTGGTCGAACTCGCATCGCGTGCTGCCGACAGCTCCACAGCACAGCGCTTAACCGCTGTGCCACCAGGGAGGCTGCTCTTGAGATATTTCTGACGTTAGAGAACCGTCCATGTTTAAGTGGGAAGAGCTTGTTCCTGCTGACAGAGGGTCTCTGTCCGGGGCTGGGATCACCAACTCTCCCAAGGCCTCGGGTGAGTCCTGCCCTGCCAGGGCTGGGGTGGGTGTTTGGCAAACAGGAAGCTAATTAATTATTAACCAATGCTCTGTTTTTAAAAACGGACTTGGAAGGGGCTGGTATTTAAAAGTCCTTGCTCTCCTTCCTTCCTCCTTTCACTCCAAGGCCATTTTATGGGCAGAGACACTGACTGTCTGCTTTGGCGCCTAAAGGTGGCCGGCTCGGAAGTGGCCATGGTTTGGCAAGACTAAGGTTAGGGTTTGTCCTTCTGGCCCTGCGCTGGGGAACTAACACTCACTGGGGACCTCCTGTATCAGGTGCTTTACAGCCTTCATTAATGATCACAACAAACCTTTGATACTCTGCTAATCTACAGATGAGGAAAATGAGGCTCGAGGGACTGTACCTCCGTCTCCCTTGTAACTGCAGTCGCTTCAATTCCTCGAGAGCAGTGGTTCTCAAGGGGGTGGGGGATGGTGCCCCTCAGGGACCTCTAACATCCCCGGATGTTTTGGGTTGTCACCACTGGGCGGTGGGGTGCATCTTGTGGGTCAGGCCCAGGACACGGCTAAACGCCCCCCAGAACACAGGCAGCCCTTCTACAACAGCCACTTACTTGACCCAAAATGGGAATAATGCCAGTTTGAGAAACACTTGTCTAGTGAAATCCCTGCCCTTCTACAGGAGTCCCTACCTGGGAGAGGCCGTTCCTCCTGGTAGACCCAGAAAGCATCATCTGTCTTGCCAACAGGGCGCCGATTGTGTTGCCTCTACCCAGAGCCCTTTGGGCCAAAGGTATTGGATTCAGATTCAATAAATGCCTTTTGGCTTGAAACACAAGGTGGTGCCTGTCTTTTTCTGGAACCTTTGCTTCAGTTAAGCTGGTGGCTCCTCCAGGACTGGAATGTGTATGAAAGATCCCATAGCCTTTTGCTTCTTGCCAGAGAGGTAGCAGCTCCATGCCTCAAACACACACGTTCAGACTGCACGGCCACTTACCAAGGCAGCTGCAGTACAGTGCAGATGTTAAAAGCACAGGCTCTGTCAGGAAGATCCTGATTCAAGTCCCAGCCCTGCGACTTCCTCGCTATGCAACTTTGGACATTATAATTAATCTCTCTGAGTCTTGGTTTCCTCGCTTATGAACTAAAGGCAATAACAGTAACTACCTTCTAAGGTAGTTGTGAGGATCAAAGCAGACAGCCATTCACAGTGCTCAGAACAGTGCCTGGCAGATGGTGAACACTCTGAGAATGCTGCTGTTACTGAGATTAGAAATGCAAGCAGCATGGGCCGCCCTGGTGGCGCAGCGGTTGGGCCCTGCGCTGTGGAGCTGTCGGCAGCGCGCAACGCAAGTTCGACGCCCGGCCGGGGAGGGTCCCACATGGTGCGGCAGACCTCTCCTGCCTCGCCCGCTGCTCCCCTCAGCAGTGTATTTCTGATCTGCCTGTTCTGCTCCCCGCTCTGTCTATGGTGAACCCTCTCACCCCCACACCTTGGCCTACACCCCAGTTCTTGTATGCATAAATAAATCTTTAAAAAAAAAAAAAGAAATGCAAGCAGCAAACAGGTTTCCATCAGCTAGTGTCAGGGGTCCTTTTGATTCTGAAATTTCCCAAACATTCTAGGCTCTCTCACACCTCTGTACTTTTGAACATGCTGATCTTTTGAACTGAAATTCTGTTCTCTCTGCATACATCTTCCACACACATTCCTCTTCATTCAAGTCCCAGTGCAAGTGCCACCTCTTCTATGAAGCCTGCTTTGATTGCCCTCGTCTATGCTTTCACCATGATTCTCCACCGTATCCTGAGATTATACTGCCACGAGAGAATCTGTCGGCTTTTACATTTTTTGTATTAAATTTCTTCTTTACCCAGGCCTCCCTGGTGGCGCAACAGGTTTAGTCTCAGCACTGTGAAGCTGTTGGCAGCCACTGTAGCACGAGTTCGATCCCCGGCCAGGGTAGGTATTGGCTGTCCAACACACAACCCTCCAGTCTGCTCAGACTGATTCCAGGGACAACTGGGGAAACTGAGGCTTGGGGGCAGGGCCTGGCCCCCAGCATGGGGTGGGGGTGGGATAACATGGAGCTGCCCTCACCTCCCCCCTTGGGTAGGCTGAGAGAGAAAGGCAGCCTGGCCTCCAATGTCTGAACCTTCCTCCTCGGAGCCCTGCTTTTGCCCAAAGCAAGCTAGTTGTGAATCGATGTCTCATTTCAAGAGTTGATCACAGCTTCTGAAATGACTGATCCATTAAAAAAAAAGGCTGTCAGTAATAACAGAAATTGAGCTTTGAGAAATAGTCTTAAAGCCCGACTCTGAAACAAGGGAGCTGGCAGGCATGATATGGAAGGGGAAGTTTCCAAAATGTTTGAAAGCTTCTCCACCCAGGTCTGAGATTTCCTAAACTCAGTTCACCTGGGGTACTTGAGAAAAACAGACTCCTGTTACTGTCCAGGTGTCTAAGGCATATCAGAGTAGGCCTAGGAATTTGGGTGATAAGGGATCTTTAGGCTCTTCAGGTTTGAGAAACACTGCCCAGGGCGCTTACCCTGTGTAGTCATAAATCTTGTCAGGCAATGAGGCCTTGGTATCAGGCCCTTCCTCATTCCTAACCAGCTTAGAACTGCAAGACCCAATTCCAACACACTACAGAAAACACTCGGTGCCTGTAAATCCCAACAGAATATTGTGCTTCTCAAATGCACCTTGGGGAATTCTTATTTTATTGCTTCAAATAATGCCTTGGGCAAGTTTATGACTCAGCAGTTATTGCAAGATGATCTGTCCTACCTGGATTATTTTAATGCACAGAGGTTGCTGGGAAATGGCCCCAGGAGGGCAGCGGTGGGGGAGCTCCACTGGGTTTCCTGGGAAGACCAGCTTGACTGGTTCTAGAGTGAAAACCTGGACCAGGCATGCCTGACGCCTGAAGTTCATGCCAATGGTTACCTCCCAAGTTCACACACATACCCCCCAAGAGCATACATTCACACATGGAAGCCAGAGACCCTGGGCCTCTTCCAGGCAAAACACTGCTTCTTGCTTTCTCCAACCCACCCTTCCTTCCCGCCAGTTCTAAAGGCAGCTCTAATTAAGTTGCCTCTGCTCAAAATCCTTTAACAGTTTCTGTTCCCATCCCACCCCACAGCAGCACCCCCATCTGACACTCGGGGCTGTGACAACCCAGCTACAACTCCAGGGGAAGGCAGAATAATGGCCCCCAAAGGTGATCACATTCTAATCCCTGGAACCTGGGAATGAAGGTGGTGGATGACAAAGGGACTTTGCAATCCTGATTACGCTGAGGACTTTGAGAAGGGGTTTTTCTGTATTGTTTGGGTAGGCCTAATCGAATGACACAAGTCTTTAAAAGCAGAGAACCTGGGGACCTCCCTGGTGGCACAAGGGGTTAGGCATCAGTACTATGAAGTTACAGGCAGCCGCTGCACACCAGGGAGATTCCCACATGGCACGGCAGACCTCTCCTGTCTCACCTGCTGCTCCCCTCAGCAGTGTATTTCAGTAGATCTGCCTGTTCTGCTCCCCACTCTCTCTTAGTGAGTCCTCTCACACACACCCCCCCAACCCTCTGGCCCACACCCCAGCTCTTGTATGTATAAATAAATAAATCTTTTTTAAAAAGTGGAGAACTTTTCTGAGTGTGGCTAGAAGATGGGTTCGGTGGGGGGGGGGGGTCAGAGATGGTTTGGAAGACAGAGGAAGGGACATTAAGAAATGTGGAGAGCCTCTAGAAGAAGAAAAAGACAAAGAACTGGATTCTCCCTTAGATACTCCAGAGAGAAATGCAGTCCCAACACTCCAGACATCTTGGTTTTATCCCAGGGAGGCCCCTAATTCAACTGTAAGATAACACATTTGTATTGACACTAAAGTCACGGTCACTTGCTATGACAGCAATAGGCAATGCATACACTCTCCATCCAAACTCCCTCCAAACTCATCTGTCACACTTCTTACCCCAGATGCCATGGGTTCCCTCCCCCACCCTTTGCCCCTGCTGCCCCTGTCCAGGGTACTTGATTGCCTTTTCGTATTAACGAACTTTCTTCTTTCTCACTGTCCTCAGCCTCCACCACTGCCATCGGCATTCACTCTGCCTGCTCCCCACTAGGCAATAACATCCTGAAGGCAGTGCCTGTGACTTATTTCCCTGTGGACCCCACAATCAGGCACGACCCACAGAGGTTTGTATAGTGGACCTGGGGCACCCACTGGCGGCTCTCAGCCCCCAGGAGCATTACAATCACTGGGGATCTCAACGAGAATCCAATTCTAGCCAATCGCCATGGAAGAACAGGTGGCAGCTCTGCATGTATTACTGGGGGAAGATTTCCAAGAGTCAGAGTTATGGGAAAGAAGCAGGGAGTAAGCCGAAAATGTGGCCGTTTCTGTGAAAAGGGGGATGTTTTTACATAGTTTTAAAAAGAATTTGCCCTTCAGAAAGAGATGAATAGGTCAAAAGTACATAGCTACCTAGAATTTTCTGAATTATATACCATATGGACATGTTATCTATTCACAAAAATAAGTACAATCAAAAAAATTCAAAACACAGCTCCTGGCTGTGTTGCCAGAAGGGGATCCAGGGTCCTGGTGGGAAGTGGGCATCTGTGTTTAGAGCATTATCTGCCAGCTCATTCCAGGTCAGGAGCTGCCCTCTTCCAAGGCAGGAAGCGGGCAGAGCCAAGGTGTAAAGCATATTTGGAAGCATAAACTTAACATGCACACACTGTCAGAAAGACAATCCAAAACTCTCCTAGGTTTGTGGGCCCACTGATTTAGCTCCACTTCTGCATTCTATGGACAAGGAAAGGACAAGAGTTGCCCAAAACTACACAATCAGCCAGAGCCACACGCCAGTCGCAGGAATGTCTGTCAATGACAGTGACATCAACTCCCACCCGTGTCCACCCTCAGGCAGGGACTTCGCCCTTAGAAGACCAAGCTGACTCACGGACAGGAGGCCAGGGAGATAGAGAAGAAAACACCATCTTTAATCAACCCACCTGCACAGAAGCCAGGGGAACACTCCCTGCCTTGCAAGGGCTCAGTGAGAAGAGAACGTGGTCCCCTTGCAAAAACCATCTTATAAAAACAAAAGGCTTCAAAGCACCAGTGGCTAAACCCGTTGAGTAGAAAGGGGGTGGAGGTGAGGAGATGACAGCGGGCTGGGAGTGGAAGGCGGGCTGGAGGTAGGAGCTGGCCTGAAGGGAACTGTCCCCCTTGAGCTGTACCCACCCGATGGCCGTCCGGGACGTCTGTGCCCAGGGGCTTCTGGGGCTGGCTCCTCGGTACAGCTCTGCAGGTGGGATGGTGGGGCGGAGTCCTAGCTCCGGGTAGTTTGGCCTTGGACCTCAGAGAAGCTAGATCAGAGGGCAGAGAGCAAAGAATGCAGTGGCCAGCAAGGACGGCAGGCATGCCAGCCCCCTGCGCTTCGCTTTAATTCCCACGCACCTCTCGTCCTTCCTAACCCAGGACCACTCCTACTTCACAGACAGGAAGCTGAGGCCTGATCCTCCTGCACTCGGCTGCGCCAGCCAGCGGAGAGCCCAGGGTCCTCAGGGGTGTGTGGAGGGAGGTGGGGAGAACGAGCTCTCAATCCTACTTGCTCTCAAGGAAGGGTGCTGTCCTCCCCACCCACCAAGGGCCTCGCGACCAAAGCTGCCTTTTCAGAACAGCTCCTGGGCTTGTTGGAAGTGGCTTCTGGACACTGGAGAGGTCATAACGCTGGTGATCTGGAACACGGGTGACCAGCCCTCTTCTGCTCTGGAACCACAGGTTTTCCAAATGATGAGGTGGGTGGAGCCGTCAGTATTGGTGGGGTTGTGGGAGGAGATCATGGGTGCAGCAGACCCAGCCTCAGGGACCTGGGAGGTGGTGAGGCAACTGAGTTGTAGCCCCTTTTTATTGGAGAGGGCTTGAAAAGTATGCCAAGGGTGGAGTGAGGGTGAGTTCAGGGAGGCTTCCCTGCGGGTCAGGCTGGATTCAGGGCTCTGGGCTCTCTCCATCCAGTTCCCAATAAAAGACTGTTGAGTATATTGCTTTAAGAGGGGCGCTGGGAAGTGGTGGCTGTGATGTGAGTGTGGTTTGGTCGCATGAGTGCGAGAGTCCAGGCTGGGAGGGGCTTGGATGGGATCTAGAGAGCAGCGCTGGCTTCCGGAGTCTGAAACTACAGGAAGGACGCAGCCGGAGGACAGCAGTCACCCGGAGCCCAGGCTGTGGTCTCCAGCAGTCGCTTCATGTCTCTGGATCTCAGTTTCCATGGCTGCAGAATGAGAATCACAATCTCAGCCTAGCCCAAGGAATTGAGAAGGCTAGAAAGAATACCACCTGCTAAGGGCTTCCTTTAATGGAGATGGGGAAACTGAGGTCCAGAGAGGGCTTCAGGATGTCAGAGTCAGTGATGGATCGGGGAGTCGAACCCAGCACTCCTGACCCTAGTTCACTGGCATCTTTCCTCAGGACTTGCGAATGCGTGGGTTGTCTGCCCATCCTGCCATTTCTCTCTGGACAGGGGACAGGATGCTGGGTGAAGGATGAAAGGGAGAGGCTGGAGAAAGGAGGGAGGCCCCAGAACAGGCCAAGGCTGAGATTAAAAAAAAATACAAACCCCACGATCCCCCTCCCCCGCCCCACCCCGCCCCACTCCTCAAGTCCGTGCTGCAAAGGGCCACAAGTCCAAGCGGGCAGCAGACCCAGATCCAGCCAGTGCAGCCTGCAGTCGGCCCGGGAGCCACCAGAGGGCGCGCCTGCCCATCTTCGCCCGAGCTCGCTGCAGCACTGTAGTCCAGTCACAAAGTCTGCAGCGCCAGGGTGGGCACGGGGCAGAAGCTACCCAGACCTGCAAGAAACAAAGGCAGGTTAGGGAAGTGGATCCCAAAGTATTGGGGCGGTGAGATCCGGCTACCTTCCCAGCACTCCCTCCCTTTCTTTCCACTACACCGACGCCTTGGTCCCCACCCGCTCCACGCCATGACCCACGTGTATAGAGGCTGCAGTTGCAAATGCGATGTCTTCTGAGGCGCCTGGTATCCGTAGGAGTCAAAGCCACCGATGAAATCAACTGCGGAAGGGGATGTGACACATGGTTAAGGATGGGCCAGTGGGGGTTGAGTTGCTGGAGGCTGGGTTCCCAAAGGGAAGAATCCAAGCAGCCTGACCCTTGTCCACACCTAGGGGTGGGTTTTGCTGTGGATCCCTGAGGGATGTACCACGGAGGCACAGAGGACCTATGAGCTAGGCAGGAGGGGTCAAGTTCCTCAGAGGATAGAGAACTTGGGAGGTGGGAGTGGCGAGGGTGGGTGGGGGGGAGCAATCCTTTAAGGGAGAAGGCTCTTGGGGGCCGGGTCGGATCACCTAAGGAAGCAAGACCTTTATGGGTTGAAAGGAGAGACTGGGAATGGGCAATGTCAGGAACGGTTGGGCTTAAGAGGGGCGGTGGGGGGGGGGCGGGCATTGCTGGGCCCTAGATTGGGCACCTGGATGTCTGGGCCTCAGCCTAGAATGGGCTGGCTACATAGAACCTCCCCTGCCCATACCTTGCACCTCTTCTTTCCCACAAGAGGGACTTTCTGTCCCCCCTCCGCCCCCCCCCACTCCAGGCCTTGTCCAAGGTGCTGAAGTGCGGGGTGGTGCGCCCAGGCGTCCCCTTCCCTGGGGACTCTCACTCACAGCTGTCCTCCTCTTCCAGGAACACTTTGCTCACGTAGCAGGCGAACACAAAGCCAAAGAGCTGGGGAGGGAGGGGGAGGGAAGTCAGGAAGGCAAGGAGAGCGCTCTTCCTCCGCCTGCTGCTGGCCCTGGCCACACCCCTGGAGGGTAGGGGTGTGTTAAGATGAAAGCAAACCTTCATCTGACAACTGTCCCTTTAACTCGAATATAGCTCGTTCCATTCTCCCTTCTGGGGTGTAGTAATTATTTTACCTCTTAGAGCCTCAGTTTCCCCAGACGGACCAGGGTAATACCTCACTGACTTAGGAAAGCAGATCGTGTGATTGATTGTGTGTGTGTAAAGTGCCCGGGGCAGGGCCAGCCCTTCTAGGAATGGCAGCGTTGCTGTCTTGGAGTCATTCTTATTTTGGAGTTATTCTTATTCTTATTTTATTCTCACAACTCTATTGAGACTGGTATTGTCATTTCTTTTTGTGGATAAGGAAACCAGCCCGGAGAAGGTGAGTGATTTGTCCAAGGTCACTCAACAGGTTAATTAGAAATTTAAACTCAGGGTTGGGGTCTTATGCCTAATCCTATTCATTAAATAGGGGTTGATGCAGGGGTGAAGGGAGGGTACAAGAAATGCAAAAGCCAGGCTGAAGCAGAAGTGGTTGGAAGACCTAGGTCTGTCCTTTCTTAACTATGGCCACATAGAGGAGTTGGGGTAGACTCCACCTCTGGGAATGCCGGGGCTGGGGGCGAGGCATACTCACAGCCAGGAAGATCTGCAGGGCACTGCTGAGCGCTTCAATATAGGGGTAGTCAAGCAGGCAGCCGGTGACAGAGATGACATGGTGGTCCTCCAGGGCCAGGCGGGAGTTCAGGACAGGGGTCACCAGGCAGCCTGGCCCGTTCTCCATCCACCAGGAGCGGTGCAGGGATGTGTTGAAAGTCATGATGAAGTCCCGGTCCTGGGGGCAGGGGGGCCTGGGATACTGAGCTGGGGGGAAGGGTTCCTCCCCAGGCCCCAGGAAACTTTGTATAAAGCCTAATTCACACCTGGACTATGGCAGCAGCCTCCTCTCCAGGCTCCTTTTGTGAAAGGCATGGAGTCTGTAGCTGCAAGTTTATATTTGGCCACTAGGTGGCGCTTGAAGACAACGCAGGCTTCATTCTTTTATCAGCTGATCCACAGGCGCCCCAGAATTTTAGGGTTGGAAGGGATACTAATAGTGACCAGGTTCAATTTTCCAGTCACTGATGAAATCCTCACTACAGGCCCGTTTATGGCCCCCTCAGCCTCCCACTGCTTTCTGTGTGTGTCCCTAGGCAAACCTCTCCTCTCTTAGTCTTGGGTGTCCCCATTTGAAATGGAGGCTGGCCCAGACCAGCAGTTTCTCCCCAGAGTGAGCAGCTGTACATGCATCAGTCCATTCAGGCATGCAGGCAGATACGTGTTTACTCTGTGCGGACGAGGTGCCAAGCACTGGGATGTGCAATCTCATTTCGTCCCGTCAGCAATCACGTGAATTGGGTTGCTATCCTCATTGACTAGATGAAGAAACAAGCTCAGAGAGGCAAAGCCACTTGCCCAGGGTCACACCACTGGGAAAAGTTAGAGCTGGGCCTCAAAGTCACCGGACTACAAAGTCAGTGCTCTCATTTTTAAATTGTTTCTTGTTTATATCTAAAAATAGAAGTTGTGCCCTCTGGGCTTGCAAGTTAAATACTTCTTCAAGTTCAATACTCCCATTTTCTCCCACAGTTCTCCACATGACCTGGCACATTCAATTTCCCCGGAATAAACTCTTAACCAGCCTTTTCCTCCTGAAGACTATCACTCAGAATGAGGCTCCAAGTTTGTGGGCCAAGCAGGGCAGAGTGCCTTGCACCTCCTCTGCTGTGACCGCCTGGGGCCTGGGAGGTGCTTTCCAGCCCTGTACTCTTGGTGTGTACTGAGCTTGTGATCAACTAGGACCCCCATCCCCCTCCCTCAGACTGCCCTTCGGCCCTGTCTCCTCATCATTTGTTTCTGAGCGGCAGAGAAGACCAGAAACAGAAGCATGGGGTGGTGGGGTGGGGACCACAGATTCTTTGGGTGTATAGCGGGAGGTTTCTTTGAAATGATGCCCCAGACCCACCCTACAAGGAACCCTTGGGAGGAGGGCAGACTTCAGGCTCTGTCCCGTCACTGCCAGGCCTGAGACTTACCTGGGACAGCTGTCCAACCTCCAGGTAGAAGCAGATGATAAAGGCATTCCAGCCAACCCAGAGCACCAGCCAGGCTGCGTACTGGGGGGAGCAGAGGAGAGGTTAGGGGGGCCTGGGCGTGTGGACAGAGACAAAGCTTGGGGGCTGAGGATATCTTTCCCAGGGAAATTACTGCAATACCTCACTTGGAGAGCATTTTATGGTCCTCAAATCATTTTTACATCCATTGAGTCCTTATAACTGCCCTGCAGGGAAGGCATTTTCCCTCTGTTCAGAGATAACTAATTTAATTCCTAGAGAGAGGTTGAAGTTTTCCAAGGTCACACAGCTAAGAAGAGCAGGGCTGGCACACAAGTCCAAGTCTTGGGGTAGCTCATCCTGTCCACTCTGCAGAGAACAGTCACCAGATAGAGACCTACCCATGGCCAAGAGCTAGCAGGTTCTATGCCAGCAATTCCAGTGGCTGCCACCAGGGGCAGGCAGTGGGGTCACAGTGGGCCCTGGTGCTTCCCTGGGAGCTAAAGAGAAGCGATCTGGAGTCAGGTGGGAGAGCTTGGGGAGGGCTTCTGGGAGGGAGGGGAAAAGCCCCGCAACGAGTGTGAGTGGGCTCTGGTGGTAGCATGACATAGCTTGTCACTGTTGTTTTAAGCATCAAACATTTATATAGTAAATCTACTGAAATGCCCGTTCCCTCCAGAGAGGCTCAAAGTGTAAATGGCTCACAGAGGAAGAACAGGGGATAAGAATGAGATGAGCTGAAAACAGGAGATTAAAAGAAACCACCAAGGACCAGGGCTTGGAAAGGGGAAGCAGACGGGAGGACCTGGGGTCAGAATCTACTTCTGGGACTGGCAGAGAGGAGGCACTGACCTCAAAGCCATGCTAGCCACTCTGTATCACACTCTCTATGAACACCAAGGGGCAGAAGCCAGGCTTCTGGAAACAGCAGGAGAAACGAAGGCCACTCCCCACCACCGGTCTCCTGGAGGGTGGTGTATGGCGATGTGGCAGGAGCCTTCACTGGATCTCATGCCTGATCCTGGCTGTGCCCTTCCTTAGCTGTGTGACCTCCAGAAGCCTCATTTCCCCATCTGGAAAGTGGAGATGGTGAGCTAAGGCTCGCAGGGCTGTTACAAAGATAAAGCAGTGAAACACTTACTTAGCAGGATGCCTGGCACGTGGTAGGCACTCACTAAATGATTGATCTTGTTAATATTTCAGTTTTTCCCTAGGAAATTCTTCAGGAAAAATACCAACCCTGTCTCCACTGAGCAAAGATGACTGGGATCTGGGCATCCACACCTCCAGCTGGGCTGGAGCCAAGATAAAGCAGGGGATCCGGGTGGCTGGAGATGGGCAGGCTGGGGAGGGCCGAGGGAGCCATACCAGAATGAGGTACCGGGAGCGGTACTGGACGGTGCCAAAGATACCCAGGATGACGGCCATGATGTGCAGGAAGTTGGCTAGGATAGGAGCCCACTGGTAGCCCAGGAAATCAAAGATCTGCCGCTGCAGCGCGGCCACCTGTGGGAAAGAGCAGGCCGAGGCCACCGTCACCGCCAAAGGGGTCAGGACTCTCGAGCAGGTGACACCGTGGTGCCTCATCACTGGTGCCTACTGTGCACCAGTCTGAGCCATTCCGGTCCTGAAGTGCCCAAGGGATGATGGGAAGTGGTGGCAAATCTGGGGGACTAAGCCCTGATCACCTCTTTGGGGTGGGCTAAAGGACAATGGGAGCTGGGGTCCGGGACACCAACAGGCCTCCCCACTGGCACCCACGCCTTCCTACACGGAGCCCACAGTTGGTGGCCCTCAGATGCAGGCAGCAGCCCCAGCCCTGACCGAAGACTGGAGCATCGCTCCTGAGGGGTCGGGGAAGCCCCTGGGCTTGAGCTGCTTCCTTTGAGGACCCCTTCCTGGAGGACGCCCTGGTCAGTGGGACCCATGGGCCACAGCCTAAGGGCCCTTTTCCACTCTCCTTTCCCCCAGGGAGCGCAGTAGACCACAGCATGACAGAATGTCCACGCTCTCTGGCAGCGCCCGCCCGCGTTAACACGTGACTTGCTCTGCCACAGCGACTTTAGGAGACGGCGCAGGTGAAGGCTTGGCACACATGTGTGCTCTAGAACAGGCCCACTCGCCGCCCAAAGACCGCCTCTTGAAGGACCGCTGACCTGCCGGAGACTGCGAGGCCGCCTGAAGAGCAGAAGCAGCCCAGGCACCGCCAGGCAGCGGCAGACATGGAGCCGGGCTGACGGCGCCCCAGATGTTCGTCAGCCCACCGGCTGGCCAGGCACGTGGGTGAGACCAGAAGAATCTCCCGGCTGATCCACAGAATCGTTAGCTGACGAAAATGTTGTTTTAAACTAGGAGGGCAGGAGTGATTTGTTATGCAACACAAGCCAGCTGATAAGGGCCTCAAGCAACACTCCCGGCCAGCAGCCTGGGCACGTCTTGGCTACACACAGGAGCAGAGGAGCCACGAGATCTGTCGTTACTGTCCCATCTCCCTTCATCTGTTGACAGATCCACCTCCTTGTTTTGGAAAACAACTCTGGAATACTCAGCCCACGAGCCTGGGGCGGGGATGAGCCTATTCTGAACTTCCAAGTGGATTCTGGACCCAGGTCTAACCAAAAAGCAGCCCATGGGGATCTGTCAGAGGTGGGCACTCACCCAGGCCTGCCCTGAGAGCCACCCGCCTATTTTCTGAACAATCAGGACAGAGTCGCTGTCTATCTGCCCAGATATCTGAATGGGTCGGTGTTAGCTCTGGGAGCTGCTCCTGGCTGTCTTCACCACTTCTGAGGACAGCTGCCTCAGGAAGGAGGCTCAGCTCAGGGATAGAGAGAGCAGGGAGGAAAGCAGGCGAGGCAGGGGAGGTCCCGCTGATGTGGCTCTGAGGTCTGAGGATCTGGCCTTACCTTCCTAGAATGAATTCTCCTTTCTGGTACTTGGGATTTCTGTCACTTGCACTCAGGAGTCCTGGCTAAAATAAAAGGGGGCAGAGTCTGGCTGGGGAGGGCCAGGAGGGGTTCTGATAAACTGAGAAGATCCCAGAAGTCTTTTCCCTGGCAGGGAGGCAGGAAGCGGTGGAACTGATACTACCACACAGATGGCAAAGCTTGGGCAGAGACCCAGGAAGCTGCAGGCCCGACCCTGGCACCCACCCACCTGGCACCATCCTGCCTCTTGTTGGTGACCCCTCCCAGGCTCTGCAGATTGTAAAGAGTGTGCCAAGTTCTTCTCTCACTGGATACTTTCTGTTTTGGCAGAAAGGCAGAGCTAAGATCATTATCTCATTTTGAAGAAAGGGATCTTAAGGCTCAGAGCGGGGGAAATGACTTGCCCAAGGTCACGCAGCAGGCTGGTGGCAGAGTCAGGCAGCCATTCCACCTTTCTTTGCCACCTGTCCCACCTTGGCACCAATACACCACCTTCCACAGTTGGTACTGCCTGGGAGTTAGGAGGTGTGAGTTCTGATGAGCGTCTGACACTGAGTTCTGGGTGACCTTGGGTGGTCACCTTTTCCTCTGGACTTCGGACTCCTCTCCGAGGTATCCAAGGCCGCTGGACTCAATGATTTCTAAAAGGCCCTTCCAGTGTGCCAACCTTGGGGGGAAATGCCCCAGACTGCTCCCTCTCCCAAAAGCTCCTCTTTCACTTTCATTCTCCTTTCCACTCTGCCTCTCCCCATCCTGGTGGTTTGATGCCCGTGGCTCCGCTGGCACGTGTTCCCGGCAAGATTATAAGAAAGGACAGAGAAGGCTAGGACAGAGTCGCCCAGGCTCCCAGTGCAGTCAGAGAGGATGTGCGACCTACAACAGCATCTCCACCCCCAGCCTGGCTCCTGCTCAAAACCCCTGAGCCCTCAGGGACTTCAGACTGATAGAGTGAGCAGCGGGGAAGAGTAACCAAAGATGCTCTGGCATCACTACAACTCAAATGGCAGCTCTGCTGGGTAGCTGAGGGCAAGTTACTTTCCCTCTCTGAGCCTATTTCTTCAACTATGAATAGGAAGATAATTCCTCCCTTGAGAGGTGGTTGCAAGGATATGGAGATCACAGACAATTAGCTTTAATAAGTGGTGGTTAGGTAGAAGGCCTCATAGTCAAAGTTTCTTCGTTTGGTATTGAAGGCCTGCCAGGGTCTGGCTCAATCCTTTACTCCAGGTCAGCTCCTGCCCTTGCAGTGGCTGAAACGACAGCTGAATTCCGCCTTGGCTTCCCTTCCCTAGAGCCAAGTCTTCCTTGGCCTTCAAAGCACAGCGCCTCTCCCTCCTTTCCTAGGAAGCCCTCCCGACTGGCCCAAAGGGGAGAGAACCGAATACGGAGGACAGGCTTTCTTGTCCCTTTCAGACATTGCTCCAGCCTCACAGACAGTACTCACCCCCTCATTCATTCAGCTATCCCTGTCCACCTCTATCTCTCCAGCCAACATATGACATGCCCTCCTCATCCGGGCCATTTATTTATGCACAGAGGGTTTAGTCTGTGTCAGGCTCTGTGCTGCCACTGGGATGCAGAAGTGAGTAAGTTGTGGTCCCAGCCCTTTGGCAAGTCAGAGTGGACAGGGTAGCCAGGCCTGGATGACGCCCTCCCTCCCGCCAGCGGTCATCTGCCAACTCCCCATCTGTACAAATTCAAACATATTCACACATACATACGTACATGCGTACATACATACATACATATACACACACACCCCTATGCTCATTTAAACTTGAGGTTCTGTGTCTTATAATCTCAATTCTAGTTACTACTTTTTATTAGGAAACCAAGTCAAATAGCTCAGAACTTCAGCTTGCACAGCAGCGACAGGCAGCTAATTAACAAATAGAGACAAGAACAAAGGCAGGACTATTTCCCCATCTGACTGCTCCAGCGTAGAAACAATAACCTGAGGGCTCCGGGGGTTGTAAGTCATAACTGGCCTTGGTATCTTTCCTACTTTGATGGGAAGAGAGGAGAGGAGACAGCAGCACCCCAGACCTTTGCAAAAAGTCCAAGGGTACATGCACTGAGGGGGGAACAAAGGACTTTGGGGATATTTTTATCTGCCCAGGCTGCACGCCAGCTGAGGCCAGCTTCTTGAGTCTCTCTCCTAAGTGGGCCAGTACAGCAGCTGCTGCAGCAAGCGAAGCCGCCTCCTTCCCTCCAGGCACAGGGAGGCCACCACCCTGTTGAGGGCTTTTGCTTTTTCTATTTTTTTTTAAGATTTATTTATTTATGCATACAAGCTGGAGTACAGACCAGAGGCGTGGGGTGGCGAGAGTGTTCACTAGAGACAGAATGGGGAGCAGACCAGGTAGATCGACGGAAATACACTGCTGAGGGGAGCAGCGGGCGAGGCAGGAGAGGTCTGCCAGGTCCGCCGTGCCATGTGGGAATCTCCCCAGCTGGGCATCAAACTCCCGTCGCTGCTGCATGTCGAGGGCTTTTTCTAAAGCACAAGGGCAGTTGAGTCCCTGTCATCAGTGCAGCCAGAAAGCTTGGAGTTAATGGCGATGGCCTCTGGGCCTGCCAACTCCTCAGCCACACAGGACCCCAAACAAGCAGGACGAGACCCTCTGCCCACAGCCCTGGAGTGACAGATGAGAACAAGTCCCCCAAGCCCTGCAGCCCTGCCTGGATCTGCCTGTCCCACACGTCTGCGCATCAGTCTGTGCCTCAGTCCCTTATGTCTCCCGCCGCTTCCAGACCCAGCCTGCCCGGCCCTCACACCAGCAAGGAGGCGCCACTGGCTAGGAGAAGAGACAGTGCCTCAAATGTAGCAGCTCCTTCCTTGAGGGGTCCCCAGCTCCTTACAGGCACCCGGGGGTGATCTGTTTCTCTCTTGTGTTCCTCGGCTGAGCTAGCATCCCTTGGGGGCCCCTGTGGCGACCCACCCTCTTATATTGCTGCCTGGTCTTCCACTGGCCTCTACTCTTGCGCCTTCTTTGAAAACAAGCATGATCCCTGAGTCACTATATTGGGGGAACTCCAGCTTCCCTCACCCATGTCCTCTCCCTTATTCTTCCCCCTCCACGACCATCATTTGGGGTGTCACTGCCCGTATGTGCTCTGTCTCATCCGCCCTCTCGACAGCCTCTCCCCGGACACCCTGGCTTGCTCTCCAACACCCCTCAGGATGGCCACCCCAGCTCCATGCCTCTGGTCCTCACCCCCAGCTCACTTCTCCCCCATTTCCAGTTCTTCACACCCCAACTTGGCCTGGCGGGCCCACCATCCCTCACTCTCCGTGCTCCTCTGCCTGCCCAGCACACCTGGCAGCAAAAGCCCACAGCTGATACACCCAGGGAGTGGCTCTCTCGGTGCCTGCAAAGCTCGAGGCGGCCACTGTGGGCAGACCGGCCCGCGACCATCAGCGTCAAAGGCTCCTGTGCTGTCCCACAGCTCTCTCCCCTAGCGGCATCTTGTCCCTGCCCTCAGTCCTCCTGGGACAGCTGGCAGCCCGGCCTGCTCCATTTGAGGCGCTGTCCCTCTTCCTACCCACTGCCTCCTCCTGCACGGTGAACCCGGCCTCTCTCTGCCTTCTCAGGGCGCACCCCTCCAGCGCCTTCCTCTCTTGTTAGCCCGCCCTCCCACTGACTTTAAACATGCTCAAGACTCTCTTGTGAGAAAAACAAAGGTCTCCATCCCTCCAGCTAAAGCCTCCTCTGTCTCCGTGCTCTCACTTCCCAACTGTGTCAAGGTCTCTACATCCCCACGTCCTCGCTCCTCTGCCCGTTACTATTGGGGCTTTCTGCTCAGTCACCGAAACAATCGTCACCGGGGGCACCAGCCCCCTCCAGGTCACCAAATCCACCAAAGTGTTCTCGTCTCCTCTCACATGGCAACTGCCCTCTGTGCTGCCAGCCACATTTTCTCTGGCTTTTGTCCCATGACCCAGAGGTAGGATGGTCCAGTGGTTAGGGGAAGAGCCTGGACTGGGCAAGTCACTTAACCAACCTGTGCCTCAGTTTTTGTCACCAACAAATAGGTGTGATTCACATTACGTCTCCTATGACTGTAAGGAGTCAGTATTACTTAAAATTAAATTCCACCGCAGAACTCCCTGCCTCCCCTGTCGCTATATATTTTTTCCACAGCATTTATCATCAGTTAACATACTCTCCCTCTCTACTCACCGTCTGTCTCCTGCAGGAGAAGGGAACCCCAGGAGAGCAGGGCTCTTGATGCTTGAGCTGGCGCACAGCGGGCCCTAAAGTTAAACTTGTGCTCCAGCCTCCCTGGCTGCTTCCAATCCAAAGCAGCTCACCCCCTGGGCAGCCGGCCCTCAATATTAAAGCGCCTGGGGACCACATCCCCCCCAGTGTCAGGCTCCACTTGTCACCCAAGCTCCAGCAGCTACCTGTCAGATTTCAGCTGCCCCTGGGAAGGCTGGCCGTGAACCTCACACAAACCAAACCAGGCCCATTTCCAGTGTCCAGCTGCGTGAGCTAGAAAGCCAGACTTTAGGGCTGGGCTCCCTCCTGCTCCCTCGTCTCCGTGCCCGCGGCCACCAGGTCCCTACTCTCTGATCCGAACGTCATCTCACCTGGGCACTCTCCCCTCTTCACCTTACTCTCTCACCTGGAATACAGCCCCTTCCCGCAGCCTACTTCACCTATGGCTCTCCTTCTCTCCTTTCCAGAGTGAAACCTCCAGGAGCCTCCCCTGCTGCCCCTCCCCCGCCCTTAGCTCCCCACCCCCATCCCTTGATTATTTATTTATCGGGTAGCTGCCAGCTGAGGGGGATGCGGTTGCCATGGGAACCTTCAGCCCCGAGTCAGGGCTGCCTCTGTTCTCAGTAGGATGCTCTTGTCTGTCTAGACGCCAACCCCAGGAGCCTAACACCAGGTGGGGGTGGGGGTGGGGGTGGGTCAGGGATTGGGCTGGGGCAACTGAACCCATCAGAAGCCTCTTGTGCCCAAACCCTTGCCAGTCAATTCTGCAAGTCAACTACTTTCCTGACTAAAAGTCTAGCCGAGTTACCACAGGACAGAGCCACATAAGTCAGGATGTCTGGGGAGTGACAAGGGCGGGGTGAGGGTGTGAAGTTTCTGGAAAATGGTTTGGTCCAGCCAGGTTCTCTTTCATTGACTTTAGTTCACAGAGGGCTGATATGGGGAGAGTTCCCCTACTGGGGTCCAGCAGACCTGAGCTCTACCCCCCCCTCCCCACCATCCCTGACTCACTGTGTGACCTTAGGCAAGTTACTCCCCATCTCTGGACCTCTTTTCACATGGAAAATGCCCTGTGGAATCAGCCAGTGTATGAAAGCTCTCAGTCTAGCATCTGGCTGGCACACAATTGGTGCTCAGGATATGGCAAGTCTTTGCTGCATCCCCAAACTCAAGCCCCCTTTTTCCCAATGGATTTCTAAGGCAGCTGACAAAATTAAACCCGACTCAGCCTCTCATCCGTGAAATGAGGGAGTGGGACTGAAGCCACAGATGGCAGAGCTGGGGGGACCTCCGGAGATCTGAGAGTCCAACCCCCTCATTACAGAGGTGAGCAAGCTGACAGAGAGGCAGCGACTTGTCCGAGGGAAGGGTCTCTCACTCGTCCTGAGCCCTGCACCCATCTCCAGGTCCACGGGGGGCAACGCCATGAGGTGAAGTAAACACCCAACGAGAGGTTAAAAAGAGTTTGTTCCCAGAAGCCAGCAGTCTTCAGCAGGGAAGAGGGGCCTAGCAGGGACTCACCTGAGCAAACACCTCTCGAGCACCTACTATGTGCGAGGCCCTGGGCTAGCGTGATATTCCGAGGTGATGCCGCTCCTGCCTGAGCTCAAGGCTGGGATGGGGGTTTCTCTTCCAGGCTCCCCACCCACTGTGTGCAGTGACCTGTGGGGGCTCCTTCCTGCCTACCTGTCCCATCTCTCACACACACACTGCCCCCCTCTTTTCCAGGGCTCCTGCACCCCTTCTACCTTTCTCTGTCTCAGCCTGGATCCCACTGGAAAATGGCCAAGCCCATCACTAGTAAGTGGAAAAACAAAACAAAACAAAAAAAACTACAAACAATATGATTCCATTTGTGTAAAAAAAAGAAAAGCTAAAAAAAAAAAACCAAAAACAAACCCTTGAAATGTGTGACTGTAAATGAAGAATCAAGAGCCAGGAAAACACAACAAACGGCTCTGAGGAGTTTTCCCTGGAGAATGGGAATGGGGAAGAGGCGGGGGTGAGGGGGACTTGCTTTTAAATACACACTCTTGTGTATTTCTGAAATATTTTACCACAAAGCTCTATTTTTTCAAAAGTTCAGAAAAAAAAGTTTCTGAAATGTTGATTCATAGACTGTGAAAGAGCAGACGTCTCGCTTGTGGTGACAGGCGCGTGTGGGGGCCTGGCCAAGTCTGTGGACCACAGCTTCCTCACCTGCACGGCTGTGGCCTCTGCCCCCAAACCACTACCAGGCTGGCTTCCCTGCGGCCTGCCCTTGTGTGTGTGTGTGTGTGGGGGGGGGGGGTCTGGCTTTGCATCTTGTGACCTCTGCTAAGGGCCTGATGGTCCTTAACTCCCAATAGCTGGTTGTCAGCCTGGTAAGCCTGCCCAGCTTCTGCTTCGACCAGCCCGACTCTACCCGCCTGACTCGACCCAGACCCATCACCATTTCCCTCTCCCCCAGCCCTGGTGATGCTGCCTTGATACAAAGGTCCCCCCCCCCCCGCCTTTTACAGAGGAGGTTCAGCGTGGTCACCTGAGTCCACAGAAGTCAGGAGGTGGCACATGGAAAGGGCTCAGGCTAAGGCCTGAGTCCTTGTCTCCACACCCACTGCTCTTCCCACACACCACAAATCTCCCCAGAGCCTGAGGGGCGTAGAAGGGATGGAGCGGAGGTGGGTGGGGTAGAGCTGCCTGGATCAAAGGCCTGGACCATGAGTCAGCTAACACTGACTCATCTCCTAGGAGGGTCAGACACTATTCCGGTACATCGCATCTATGTTCACTCATTCTTTCGACCAACATTTCTCAAGTGCCTTTTGTGTACCAAGTGCTGAGAACTCGGCCGTGACTACAGAGGCCCTAGTCCCTGTGCTCACGCAATGACAGTCCTGCCCTTCCCTCCTCAGTGCCGAGGCCAGCAACGTCCACCCCAGCCCAGAGGTGGCCGATGCGGGAGGGGGGAAGCTCTTCCCTCACAGAAGAAAAAACTCATCTCTCAACAGGCCTCCTCTGCACAGTAGAATCATTTTCTGAGCCTCTACTGTGTTACCCCCAGATCCGTGTCCTATCTCTTAATTTGAACCATTGACAGATGAGGGGCTGGCCCAGGAGCCCACAGCAAAGCTGAGGCTCCCACCGGTATTTGGGGACTAAACCCTTTCCCTGCAGGTACATGTGTGTGCCCTGGCATTTGGGGACCTCAGCCCTCACAGCCCTGCTTGAGGGTGCCTCCTGCCTTCAAGGGGTAACGTTCCCCTCGGTCCTGCTCCCCAGACCTCCAAGTCCCCAGACAGCCATCTGCCATCACACCCCCCGGTTAGGCCCAGCCTCTACCTCAGCTGGGCCTGGGGGAGCCAGGGAGCAGCTGGTCACTACCTTCCCCATAATGAGCCCTGAGAGAGACCTTGCTCGGAGCAGTGAGGGAGCTGGGGCTGTCTCAGTGGGCTGATCTGGCCAGAGCCTGTCCAGTCAGGAGGCAGTGGCTGGGGCTTGGCCTGTGTCTCCATGGCAACTCCACCCCCTACTCCCAGTGCCTGCTTACCCATCCCCAGCTAGGGGGCTCCTCAGGCCCCTTCTGGGCAGATCTATCCCATATACCCCTGAGCTGGCAGTTCCATGAGAACCAGGAGCCTGGCAGTGGTCTAATTAGCATACATCTACATCAATTTGCATAAACCCTGGCCCAGCAGCCCCGGGGTGATAGCAAGGTCAGTCTAAAATCAAAGGGTCCCTCCATCTTGTAGGGCCTATGTCCCCATCCACCATCTGGTCGCAGCTCACAGTACCACAGAGGGAGGTAGGAAGAGCAGTGCCGGGAAGGGCTTCAGGCCAGTGGCTCTCTGTGACTCAGTCTCTTCCCAGAATGGGAACAAGGGTGCTTACTCCACAGGGGTGTCGTCAAGAGGACCAAAGGTCTTCTAGGTTCATTCCCAAGCTCAGGCCTTGCCCTCGCTTCCTCTGAGCCCGAGTGTCTGGTCCTAGATCTCCATGCTTCCTGCCTTTGGGCGGGCCCCTCTGTGGGTCCAGAAAAGCCTACAGGAGCCCCCTGGATCTTAGGACGATGCCATGCCATGGGTCTCCCACCAGGCCCTTCCCCCCACCCTAATTCCTAGGTCCTGGCAGGAGGCAGATTGGAAGCTAGAGGCTAGCAGTTTGGGCCTTTCAACAATACCACCTCCTCTGGGCACTGCCCTGGCTCTGGCCCCATCACCACCAGCTCTGGTGCGCCCTTGGGGTAAGGAGGAGAGGCAGTTTTGGGTAGTGGGGCAGAAGGTGTGCTCTGGAATCAGACTGGGTTTATCTCCATGTAAGCCTCAGTCTCCCATCTAGAAAATGGGGATCACAGTTCATCATTTCCTGGAGTTGTGAAAATGTAAGGAGATAATGTGTGCCAAGGCCAACCTATTAAAGCACTAACTACTATTATTAAACAATGACATTAATGAGAACAAAGCCGGAGGCCACCTGGAGGGCAGGACAGGGTTTAGAGAGGAGCTCACACCAGATCCCGCCTTGAGGGTCTGACAGGGAAGGCCTGGAAACAAGCTGGCCGCGCCTAGAAGGGCACAGTCAAGGCTGCAGCTCCACGAAGGGACTGCGCAGCCACCCTCCCCCACTAGCCAGCGGAGAGACAGCGACATGGGTGTGGGCAGGGGCCGCACAGCACTCGGTGGTGCCTTCTCAGTTTTGTCCAGAAGTAAAAAGAAATAAAAAAAATCACAAATCACCCAATTGTTAACTCTGGAGAGTGCGATTACGAGGGGTGTTAAGAGTCAACCAGAGACGTTTCTGTAAGGTTTTTACACTGGGTGTAATACTTTTAAAGAAAAGAAAAATAAAGACAAATCAGCAGGGGACAAACGAGCAGGGACAAAAATATCCCAGGGTAACAGGCAGGACAACTGATTACCCTGCTTTGCCTGGGACTGTGGGGTTTCTCGGGGTTCAGCACTTTATGGGATAAACCCCAAAGTTCTGGGCAAACTGAAACAAGCTGGTCACCCCAGATGTGGGATGGCTTGGGTGCCTTGGGCAGCTCTGCAAGGACAAGGTGAGGGGGTGGCCAGGTGGGGCGGCAGGTGAGGGGCCAGGAAAGATTTGAGCAGCGGGACAGGGCTGCGGGGAGCTTTGGCAGGATGCTTTCTTGCTGCGTGAGGAGGAGGGGTTGGAGGTGAGCGAGCAGGAGATGCCGAGGTCTTCCCCGGAAGGTTGAAGAAAGGCCCAGAATCTCTCTCCAAGCTGGGAGTACCCCTCCTAAGACTCCGACCTTCTTGCAATGTCCACCCTACTGAGGCCCATGTTTCCACATGCAGACGGGGGTGGGCTCTTCAGTGCCGTCCCCCAGAGGCCGAGGCCCCCTAGCAGGCCGTGGAGTAGGCAGCTAAGGACTGAGAAGAGAGGAACTCGCAAAGAGGAGCATTTCAGACACAGTTGTAGGGGAAGACAATCAGGTGGAGAAAACCCAGCATAAAACATGCTCTCCCAGGAGATGCTCACTGCAGACAAATGGACATTTGGATAAATAAAGAGGTGATTAATCAGATTCCCCCATTAAGTACAATGAACGACACCATATAATTAAGCCAAAACTTGTGACAGAAAGCTCCTTAATGGAGCAGGCACTTAGGAAGAATTAATTAAGGAGGCATTGAGAATTTCAAGAGTGGCTATAACAACTGTGTGTGGGGGGTGGGACCAGAAGGTTGACAAAAACAATCTGCAGTTTAACATCTGGCCAGCATGGGATGGAGGCCAGGCCCAGCAGTTACCAGCAAGACTTGGGATGGGGTCCCAACTTTTACTTACAAGCTGTGGCATCATCTAGGAAAGAGATTTGATGTGAGTAAAGGACTTTGCATATAGTAAGTGCTCAATAAAATTAGTATCGATTGGATGAGTCAGTTTCCCTCTCTGGATCTTATTTCTCACTGGCAAAAAAAAAGGAGACAATGTCCTTTCTTATTTACAAAGAAATTGGAAAATCAAGTAAGACCACAACCATGAACTCAATTATATACAACAATGTACTATATAAATTGCAGAGTGCTGTGCCTCCATCTGTCATTAGAATAATTTATCTGGTCCTTGGTTTCACACACCAAAGTCTGATTCTTGCTTCTCTTTCCCTGGAGAAGCTGTATATTGTAAGTGGTCAAAAGTGTGGCCTTTGACTCCTACCTTTAACACTTATGAGCTGTGTGATCTTCACCAAGTCACTTAACATCTATGTGCTTTTAATGTCTCCGTCTGTAAATGGGAATCATGTTAATAATACTGATCTCATGGGGTTGTCTTGAGGCCTAAATGAGGGACTATGTGCCCAGCACTGGCTGGCTGCAGCCAGGTGAAGCCATGCTACCTGTGATGACTGTTGCCATAGGCCAGACTCTGGGCTTGGATCCCCCACAGCCTCAGAGAATTCACATTCTGAATGAGAAGAAAGCACAGCTGGCCCCCTCGCAGGCCCCTCTGAGGCCAGGCAGCACACGCACCCCCCCAACCAGTCCAACTGCCTGGTCAGTCTGAACCCTTGCTCCCCTCAATGACCCACCAAATGTCCCAGGCCTGCACTGGGCAGAGAACCGACTTCAGTGCCAGAGTCACAGGCAACCAGAGACGAGAACAAGGAGGAGAGGACTTCCTCGGGGACTTGTACTGGCCGGCCCTGAACATGCTGCTTTACGTCCATTTCATTTACTCCTCACTCTCACCAGCCGTCACTTTCCATCTGTGGAAACCAAAGCCCATGGTGGATAGTGGCAGACGCAGGTCACACGGCAGAGGCAGGATTCAAACACAGCCCTGTGGGCTCCAAAGCCTGTCACCACCTCATGTGTCCCCATTAGCATTTCTGGTTCAAGAATGACTGCTGGGCCCCCAAAGCATCGCCACCGGGGCCTGACTCCCTCACTGCCCAGACCGGCTACCTCCTGGTGGATCCAACCCTCCCCATAGGGCCACTGCTGATGGGCTCCCCTCAAATCCATCATCCTTTAGTTGTGTGACCTTCAGTAAGTGTACAAAACCCCCTCAGCCTCAGTTTCCTCACCTATAAAAAGGAAAAGAAGCACACCAACCTTTCGAAGCATGGCTATGGTAGAGAAGGAGCTCGAATAAATGCTATTCTTTCATCCTCTGAGTCAATCCTTCTGCCCCTGCTTTTTGATCTAGCTCTGTCCCCGAGAACTTTTCTCATTGCTGACTTCCTGGTGAAGGTATCTTTCATTCTATCTGGAGGCCTTTTATGCTTGCTAAGCAGAGGAAACATAAAGACTCCTTCCCGTAGGCCTTTTGAGATCTCCCCAAGGGGCACAGCCTGCCTGCCTTCACAGCATCCTGGGGGTTGCGGGCCCCCTGGACAGTGGGCTGTTTGCTGGGCTGCAGGCCTCCCTCAGAAAGCACCCTCTGGCTGACCTGACATTTCCTCCATGCTGGCCTCACCAAACCAGTTTTGCAAGTGAGCAGCCCTGGCCGTAGCAGAGTCATCCCAACAAATACCAGACAAGATGCCTCTCTCCCTACAAAAAAGCCTTCGACTATCCATGCCTCCCCTGGACTTTTGCATTTCCTTCGTGGACTCTGGTGCTAGTCTACATCCTGTCCAACTGAGAGAATTATGATGTTGAGATCTTGGGCGAATCGTTTGGCTGTTTAGGGTCACTTTCCTCATCAGCAAAATGGGAATGTAATTCCTACCCTCTGGACCTCCCAGGTGAGGGGGTGGATCCCATGGGATGATTGACATCTGAGAACCATCAAGCTCCCTCCTCCCACCTCCTATTCCAGTGGGACCAAGAGAAGTAGCCTTGCAACATCTGGACCCGCATCTTCCCCATAAGCACCCTCAACAGCAAAGTCAATCTCCTGGGAGTGTTTTATATTAAAGGGATATGCATGTAGCACCCTACTCTGAAAAAGAGCCTCCTCCGTAGTTCACTTCCCCCCAGATCAGAAGAGAATCGATGCTCTGCAGAGATGCTTAATATCTTCATCCATGGCTTAGTGTCCTGCTCCCCCCAACTTGGCAGGTACAGGAACTAACATCTGAGAAGCCAGCAGGACTGGGTGCAAACCCTGTAGCCACCACTTACCCACAGGTGCCTCAGCACAGCTGAACCTGTGTCCTCATCTGAAATGGGGATAATTCATTCTAGAACCCAAGTGCAGATGAGGCCAGGGTAAGCCTGAAGTCAGGGAAATGGACAGCCGGAGTCATCAGAAGGGCCCTGAAAGGAATGGACTCCATTACCTTTATTAGACCTTTTAACCCTCAGCTCATTTGTTAAGACAGTAAGTCTCTACTGATATCAGTCACAATACCAGATATTAGAGATACAGGTGTGAGCAAAAGCACAAGCAAACACAGCCCCTTTTGTGATTAAACACTCAACAACATGGGCAGACGGGAACTTCCTCAACCTGGTAAGAGCCATCTATGAAAAACCCACAGCTCACATCATACTTATGGTGAGAGATTGAAAGTGTTCCCCCAAGATCGGGAACAAGACAAGGATATCTGGGCCTCCCTGGTGGCGCAGCGGTTAAGCGCTGTGCTGTGGAGCTGTCGGCAGCAGCAATGCGAGTTCGACGCCCGGCCGGGGAGATTCCCATATGGTGCGGCAGACCTCTCCTGCCTTGCCCGCTGCTCCCCTCAGCAGTGTATTTCTGATCTGCCTGTTCTGCCCCCCGCTCTGTCTCTGGTGAACCCTCTCGCCGCCCCACACCTCTGGTCTGTACCCCAGCTTGTATGTATAAATAAATAAATCTTTAAAAAAAAAAAAAAGACAAGGATATCTGTTTTCCTCACTTCTATTCAGCATTGTACTAGATGGTCTACTATGGCTAATTATGCAAGAAAAAGAAGTCAAAGGCATCTGGATTAGAAAAGGTGAAGCAAAGCTATTCTTGTTTGCAGGTGATAGGACCAAGAGAGTCGATAAGACCTGGCATACAGAGTCCTAGAGAATCCACAAAAACTTAGAGCTACTGAATTATAGCAGCAAGTTTGCAAGATCCAAGGCCAATATACAAAAATCAGTTACATTTCTGCACACCAGCAATAAACTATCCAAAACTGAATTAAGAAAAACAGTTCCATTTGCAATAGCATTAAAAAGAAGTCTTTAATATAAATTTAACCAAGGAGGTGAAAGATGTATTATCTGAAAACTACAAAATAATGTCAAAAGAAATTAAAGAGCTAAATAAGTGGAAAGCTATCCAGTGTCCAGAGTGGTAAGACTTCATATTATTAATAGTGTAATACCTCTAAATCGATCTATAGATTCAATGAAATCTTGTCAAAATTCCAACTACATTTTTTTTTTTCAGAAATGGACAAGTTGGTCCTCAATTCATATGGAAATCCAATGCACCCAGAAGAGACAAAATAATTTAGAAAAAGAACAAAGTTGAAGGACTTATACCTCTGGATTTCAAAACTTACAACAACATGGTAGTAATCAAGACTGTGTGGTACTGACATAAGATTAGAAATGTAGATCAATGGTATAGAATTGACAGTCCAAAAATAAATCCATTTACTTATGGTCAGTTGGTTTTCAACAAGGGTACCAAGACCAGTCAATGGAAAAACCACAGTCTTTCTGACAACAGTCCCAGAGCAATTAGACACCTATACACAAATGAATGAAGTTGGAACTGTTACCTCACACCATATACAAAAACTAATTGAAAATGGGTTACAGAACTAAATGTAAGAGCTAAAACTATGAAACACTTAGAAGGAACCATAGGTGTAAATCTTAGCACAAGCAGCCAAAGAAAAACTAGATAAACCGATGTCATCAAAATCAAAATCCTTTGAACAGCAAAAGATATTTGAAAAGTCAATACACAAAAAAGGAAAAAATATTCACAAATGTTTTGCAAAAGGATTTAGAATCCAGAATATATAAAGAACTCCTATCATTGAATACTAAGACAAATGACCCAATTAAAAAACTAAGCAAAGGATTTGAATAGAAATTTCTCCTAAGGAATGAAAGTGGCCCATAAGCACATGAAGATACTCAACACCACTGGGCATTAGGGAAATGCAAATCAAAACCACAATGTGACACTTTATACCCACAGGATGACTATAATAAAAAAGAGAGAACTAATCTTGATGAGGATGTGGAAAAACTGAAACCCTTAGGAGCTCCTGGTGGGAATGAAAATGGTGCAGCCAGTGGGGAAAACAGGCCAGTTCCTCAAAAAATTAAATATAGTTATCGGGCCTCCCTAGTGGCGCAGCGGCTAAGCGCTGCGCTGTGGAGCTGTCGGCAGCGGCGACGCGAGTTCGACGCCCGGCCGGGGAGAATCCCACATGGTGCGGCAGACCTCTCCTGCCTCGCCCGCTGCTCCCCTCAGCAGTGTGTTTATGATCTGCCGACTCTGCTCCCCGCTCTGTCTCTGGTGAACCCTCTCGCCGCCCCGCACCTCCGGCCTGTACCCCAGCTTGTATGTATAAATAAAATAAATAAATAAATAAATAAATAAATAAATAAATACAGTTATCATGAGGTCCAGCAAGTCCATTCCCCGGTATATTTCTTTTTTTTTTTTTTTAAGATTTATTTATTTATCCATACAAGAGCTGGCGTGTAGGCCAGAAGTGTGGGGGAAGATGAGAGGATTCACCAGAGAGAGTAGGGAGCAGAACAGGCAGATCTACTGAAATACACTGCTGAGGAGAGCAGTGGGTGAGACAGGAGAGGTCTGCTGCGCCATGTGGGAATCTCCCTGGCCGGGTATTGAACTCGTGCTGCAGTGGCTCTGGATAACTTCATAATGCTGAGACTTAAACCATTGCGCCACCAGGGAGGCCCCCCCAGTATTTCTGAGAACTGAAGACAACATCCACATGGAATTGTACAAGACTGCGCATAGCATTATTCAAAGCAGTCAAAGAGTGAAAACAACCCAGATGTCCACCCCCTGATGAATGGACATGGACAAGGAAAATCTACTCTAGCCATGTAATAACATATTATCAAACCATACAAAGGAATGAGGTACCAACACTTGCTATATCACATGTGCGCCTTGACAACATGATGCTAAATGCCAGAAGCCAGTCACCAAGGCCCACGAGGACCATGAACTGTCCAGGTCAGGCAAAGGCAGAACAGAAAGCTCAGTGGGGTTGTGGGAAAGGGTTGGGAAATGGGGAGTGATCACTAATGGGTTTGTGGTTTCTTTTGGGGGGGATAAAAGTGTTCTGGACTTAAACAGTGGTGATGGTTGCACAGTTCTGTGAACATACTAAAACTGCTGAATTGTGTACTTTAAAACAGTGAATTTTGTGGTATGTGAATTATATTCAATAAAAAAATAAGAGCTCGGGCCTCCCTGGTGGTGCAGCGGTTGAGCGCTGCACTGTGGAGCTGTCGGCAGTGCGCTATGCGAGTTCGATGCCCAGCCAGGGAGAATCCCACATGGTGCGGCAGACCTCTCCTGCCTCGCCCGCTGCTCCCCTCAGCAGTGTACCTCTGATCTGCCTGTTCTGCTCCCCACTCTGTCTCTGGTGAACCCTCTCGCCACCCCACGCCTCTGGCCTGTACCCCAGCTTGTATGTATAAATAAATAAATCTATTAAAAAAAAATAAGAGCTCAGACTTTTCACTTTTGCCCTCATGGAGCTGGAGTCTACGTTCATTGAGGCTGTGGGAGAGGGTCAGCATCTCCTCCCCCCACACACACACGAAGGACAGGTGCCAAGAACGAGACCTATGATGGGCGTTGCCAAGGACCTCTACCTGAAGCAAGAGGGACTTGCAAGGTAAGGAGGGATAAGAGAGTCGGCAAAGGGAGATGCAAAGATAGCGTGGCGGGAGGGGGCTTGGCAAGTAGAAGGCTCTAGAGGCCTCCTGTGGCTAGAGCAGGAGGATCCAGAAGGAGCTGGGGACCAGCAGGAAGGGCTGAAAAGGCTGTTTGTGTCCTATAGTTGGATGCTAAGGTGGCAGTGCCAGAGGCTGAGAAGAAGGCAGCTTGGGGCTGGCTGGAGAGTGGACACCAAGCCCTCTGATCACCTTCCAGGGGCGGACGTTTGACTGCAGGTATCAGGCACCTACCATGGGGGTCAAGCGCTCCCAGTCAGTAACTGGGAGGAGTCAGGTCATTTCTCCTGGTTGGCCACTCTCCATATGACCTGCCAGAAGGAGGAAAAAATACAATTTCCTGACTTATGCAGGGGCATCTCCCGTCCGGATGCTCCCAGATAAATACGGACAAAGACCAGCCTCACTGCTATGGCAACAGCAAACAACCATTTCTTATTTCACCTCCTAAGCAAAGACCAGGTGGGAAGTCTGCCTAGCAACAGTGGTGGACACGGGATCCCCCTCCCATCATCATCTCTGCCTTGGTGGGGATCCCGGCTTCCCTGCTTCTCCTTCCAGTGGAGTCACAGTCACCAACATCTAGACAGCCTTTCCCAGCTTGGACTGGGATTCACTCAGCCACCTGTCATGTGGGATTGTTAGCCCCGCTGGACAGAAGGTACTGAGGTACAGAGAGGCAAAGGGGTGCACCGGCCCAGCCCCCTCCCCTGCGCTGCCCTCACTCAGTTTATGTGTATGGTTCTGCTCTCACCCACCTGCCACACGAAGGAATGAACGAATGGCATGGTGTTCCCCTCTGTCTCGGTCACTCCCCAGTTCTACGGATCAGGGTTCTCTATTCTGGCTCAAGAGAAGACCTTAAGAGGGGTCATTTGGGACCTGTGAGAACCAAGACAGTGAGGAGGCACCGGTCCCGAGGGGTGCTGTGAGGTGACTGGGTCGTGGTGTTTCCCTTCAAATGGCCATCTCTGGACTTTAACTCTAGCATTAACATGGAGGCTAGTTCTTGCACACATGGACTCAGCTGGGTGGGTGCCAGCCTTCATGCCAAGTGCCTTGTGGGCGCCACCCCGTTGAGGCCTCATGACCAGAGGGATGGGTTCCCACCCTTTTTCTACGGAGGGGTGCAGCCTGAGATGTCAGCGCTGGAGGGGGCAGAGCAGTGTGTGGCAAAGCCAGCTGGGACTCAATCTCCCAGGGCCAGGTCTTAACAGATACTTGCAGCCCCCCAGAGACTTTCTCCCCTCACCCCCCACCCCCTGGCTGGGGAGATTAAAAGGGAGGGCAGAGGAGCTGGCAGAGTGCAGCAGCCTCCTGCAATCATTTCCTGGCCCTGGGCCAGAGGCTGCAGGTGGACCTGTTGGGGGAAGAGGTGCTGGTGTCTGCACAGAGCAAGGGGGGAGATTGGGCACCTCCTACTGATGGCCCCCAGATCTCCAGGGCTTGGGCTCAAGGGAGGAAGGAAAAGGAAGTATGGTTCTTAGGCGCCTACTATGTGCACATGTTGGGCCTAGCACTTACAGGTGGCATTTCATTTTATCCCCAGCATGACAGAGATAATCATTGCTAGCATCAGCGTATGCCAAGCCTCTCCTGCATGTTTAGCTTTGACTCACTTAACCCTCACAGAAACATGCCGTGTAGAACCAAGAGCACCCTCACTTTGCACACTGGAAAACAGAAGCATAAAGAAGAAACTGGCCCCAGGTCACATGGCTGAAAAAGATTTGACCCATGTCCTCTTGCCCCAGAGCCTGTGAGTGCCTCCTCCCCACGGAGGAGATGCTAGCAGAGTGGTGTCCTCATTTCCCAGAGGAGCGAGGCCTTACTTGAGGTCACCAGGGGTGCAGGGGGTTCAAGCCCCACTCCCTGGGGATGCCTGTGCATCAACGACATACTTAGCAGCACCCCGTGGGTGGGCAGGCACCTTTGCCACTGCTCCCCATCAGCTGCTTCCTGGCAGTCTCTGGACCAGCAGGGGTGGCTCTAGCACAGTCTTGCCAACAGCTGCCCAGAACTGAGCAGAGGAGGCA
The DNA here is from genome assembly GCA_004024925.1 of Scalopus aquaticus. Classification (NCBI taxonomy): domain Eukaryota; kingdom Metazoa; phylum Chordata; class Mammalia; order Eulipotyphla; family Talpidae; genus Scalopus; species Scalopus aquaticus. Next base: position 68,923 of record PVIJ01001707.1, read on the forward strand.
ACCGCTTCCACCCACCTGGGGGAGCTTATTTTGTTCAGGGTATTTTTGTCTGGAATCATGCACCCAGCTGTACTCCTTCCCAGAAATGGTGTCAGCCCACTTCCCCAAGGTGTCTGTGAAGGACCCTGATGCCAGGCGTGGGCTGGACCAATGGGCCCCATGGCCGCTGTACCATCTGCCCGAAGCGGTGTAGGGATGTCTCTGGGGATCCTCCCGGCTCCTGCATTCCAGGGTTCTCCGCCAGGAGTGGCCCATTCAGTAAACTCCTGACTGTGTGCTTCCCCAACCCCCCGCCCTCCAAGTTGTGTGATCACCATCCCACTGGCCACCATTACTGCCCCCTCCCGCCCCCCACCCCAGCACTAAGGGGCAGGTGCTGGGCCGAATGCTTGCAGGGAGGGATTCTCTCGCTGACTTCGCTCACAGCCCTGAGAGGAAGGTACAAGTGTCTCCATTTTACAGACAAAGAGACTCAGCTCGGAAAGGCTGAGCGGCTCGCCTGAGCTCACTCTCCCAGGGAGCGGCGGACGCAGGACGTCTCACCGCTGCTGGTGCAGCCGGGCGAGAGGAATTCTTACATCCAGCACTTGGTGGTAGCAGCGCTCCACAGCCCCCACTCAGTCCCATCAGGCGCAGGCACCAACCAGTCAGCCTGTGACAGCTGACAACCAGGGTGAGACTCCCAGACTGGGCCCCAGACAGCCGGTCACTTCAGTGGAAGATCCCCGTGTCCCTGGTGGCCTATCTAGGAAGTGACAGCTCGTGGCAGCTTGGGGACAGCAACTGGCTCAGATGTCTCCTGGGGCTGCTGACCAGTAGACAGGCAGTGACAGGCCGGTGCAGCTGGCATCACCCGAGACAGATCAGGCACCTGGGGACCCCCTGCCTATACCCCACACCCAGATCAGATCCTTCTTAAACATCTGGGGGCCTTCAGGATGGAAGTAAGAATACCAACACAGCACTGTATGTCTAAATATTTAAGTTACAAAGCAAGCTAACCAACTCTTAAATAAAATATGTTCTATCTTCTTACTTAGACGTAATGGTCTGGAAATCCTGACTGTGAATTTAAATTCTTCTGACTCAGGAGGGCTGTGTTAGAAGACAGTCCAGCCTCCCAGCCTGTGCTGGCGTTCCCACTCTGATGCCCTTCTCTGCGGGGGAGCCAGGCACCCCGGGACACGCGCGGAGGCACCATCCACACCCGCCCCTCCCCGCCCCAGCCATGGGCCCTTGTCCGCGGACCTGGAGGTGCGCACACCCACCTCCACGCCATCCACAGAAGCCCTGGCAGGCCCTGAAAGTGTTCGGGCCGACTGGACAGGAGACGGGTCTGTCGTGAATAACACATTCCCAAAGGAGAGTCTGAGGCCACATGGGTGCCTGAACCCCAGGGGCAGCCCCGGGGTGCAGAGAGCTTGGCGGTGAGCGTCAGGGACTCCAGGCAAGCGTTAGCTCTGCATGTGCCCGCTGACTGTGACCCGCGAGCTTCCCTCTTGGGGCCCATCTGCTCATCTGTAAAACAGGGACACAGTCTCTGTGGTGGGGGCAGCGCAGTAAGGTCTGCAAAGAGGCTCGTGTCTTGTTTGCAGACCACTCAGTTCTGCAGAGACCACATCCCTAAGCAACTCCTAACACTGGGGTCCTCCACCACCGCTTCCTGGACAGGACGGGTCACTTCCCCACTTGATAAGCGGAAGCATCCGGCCCACATGGGCAGGGACTCCGGCCACACCCGCGAGTCCCCACCACAGCACCCCCAGTGAGCACCAACGGAGAGCTGGCTGGCTGAATCAGCTCAGAAGCTTGGGGACTATGCACACGGGCTTCTCATCTGCTCGTGGGGTTCATTCAAGCACCGCCTGCTCCTGCTGAGGGCCAGACTCCATGCCAGGCTCAGAGGGTTGGGCGGTCTGCCAGGCCTCAGGGGTTCCTGAGGGATTTGATGTGGAAATAGGAACAGATTACAACAGCGTGGTGCCAGCTGCAATGGGGACCAGGTACTGCCAGAGCCCAGAGGAAGGTGTCACCGTGAGGGGACGTGTGCAGAGAGGGGGGGATGGGCTGGCTGGCCTCAAGGACTCCCAGGGCAGGAACAGCATGTGCAAAGGCAGTGAGGTGGGAGGTGCAGCTGGTGGGCCCCCATCATGGTGGCTGTGGCCGTGGCCGGGGTTTGGAGCCTGCCACTGGTGAGAGTCAGGGTGTGCTGGCTGGGCAGCCTGGGGTCCCAGTCCTGAGACCAATGTTCCCATGTGTGGTCCCTGGAACAGCAGCAGCAGCACTTTAGAACTCATTGGAAATGCAAAGTCGCAGGCACGTCTCTGGGGATGAAGCCCAGAAGTTTGTGTTTTAGCGAGGCTTCCAGGCAATGGGGGTGCACACTGGAGTTTGAGAACCACCTTGCTGGACTTCCTCCTGAAGGCGGTGAGGAGCCCTGGGCGGGCTGCAGACAGAGGGCCGCTGAGCTTTACTCATTCACTGCGGGAGCCTGGTGACCGGCTCCTGAAAGGTCCCCACTGAAAGGTGTTCCCGGTGGGTCCCCCGCCCCCAGCAGGACAGCTGTGTGTGTGTGAGAAGGAAGGGGACACAGGAAGTCAGAGACCCCTGCTGGGCGCGGAGCCTGTTGCTAGGGCGACCACCTGTCATCCTGGGGAAAGGGCAGGGCCCTGCAGAGGGTCAAGGAGGGGGGGCTGGTTATCATGGCAACCTCCCCTCAGGTGAGACAAAGTAAAGGAAGAAGGCAGTCTGGCTATCCCCAGGTATCCCTCCCCCATCCCCAGGAGGGAGCCCACAGACCCCCAGGTCTAAGTTCTCTGACCAATCTAACCCATCACGCCCTCCTAAGGCCATTTGGGCCCCAGGTGGCAGTTTCCTCCCTCATGAAGCCACACCCTCTCGTCACAGTCTGAGGGCTAGGGGGCTGTCTCCTTGGTTACAGCTGGGCTTCTGTATCCATGGTGACCCTCTCAAGAGGGCTGAGACCTCAGCAGCCATGCGCCCCTTTCCTCTGCCTCAGCTGGTTCTAGGAGCCGTGACCTAGACCAGGGGCAGACTCTGCTGCGCCCTCTCAGTTGGCACAGGAGGTGGAAAAGTGGAGCGCAGGGCACAGCTTTTCAAGGAAGCTCAGAACAACTCAGACCCAACTTGAAAGTGGGGGGAGAGCAAGCTACACCCTCAAACCTGGCAACGCACAAAGTAGGAGGATTCTGGGCATGGTACCTGCTCTACCTCCGTGTTCTCCTGGGCAGGCTTTGGCACTTTCCAGCCACAGTTTCCTTACCTGCACATAGGAGACACTATTAATGCCTACCTCTGGGATTCCTGCAAGATACAGTGAGGAGATGCATCCGACCGCGTCTGGCACCTCCCTGCATCTAGTCTTACAGTCTCTTGTGGGGGACGCCCACCCAGTCCTGGGTGGCCTCTCCAATGGCGGGACACTTGGTGAGGAACAACAGTGGCTCTGGGGGTCAGAAACAGTCCCTAAACTTGACAGCTGGAACTGTTATTACTAATAATCATCTGGCAATGAATGGAGTCCTGCCTCATAAATTGCTTCTTCCAGGTAATTTACATTTCCTATTGTCTTTGCAATCTTCCTTCACTACCATCTGATACAGGAATGTTTTCTAGAAAGCAGGAGCCATGTTGGGCTTCTTCATTTTCCTGCAGTGCCCGGCCCAGTCCCTGGCAGGGAGCACCCAAGAAGCTCAGCATGGAAGGGACTAGGAAATCATCTACTCTGACTTAGCATGCAAGGCAGAAAGGCTCCTTCCTAGCCTTACCAAGCGCTTGAATGCTTCCAGGGATGAGGTCCTTATTCCCTGTCCAACGAGGATCTGTGCCCGGGACTCCGCGGAGGCCGAGCTCCATGGGGTGAGCAGGAGCTGAACGGGCAGCTGCAGAAGTGGGGGCTATGGGGAACTCCCAGGGCCACCCCCACACCCTGGCAGCCCCCCTTTCCCTCCCACTGAGAGCTGATAATAGGAGTGGTTCTAATTATGCTCTAATTGCTTTCTTCCAGGCAGTTTCTCTGGAGCCAAGGAGTTCAGAGTTCATGAATAAATGAAGAGGGAGGAAGCGGGAAGGGATGTTTATTGATCTGCCCCACAAATGCTCGGGCGTGCAGCTGTGTGCAGTTTTGGATTCACACACATAAACAGATCCACAGCCCCGGCCTCTCTCCAAAGATCTGTGTGATGGGGGATAAGAGGAAGGCAACAAGCAGTGTCCTACATCGGCTTTGGGTCCCAGTCCTAACGCTGCCCCGGCTTGCTTTGTCGTCTTGGGCACATCCTAGGAACCTCGGGTGTAGAGCGTGCAGGTGAAGGGTCTGTCTGACAGCCTCCTTAGAAAACCCACACTTGAGGGTGTCAGCAGGGGAATCCTCCAGGAAGAGCCTTGGGCTAAGCTGGGGGCTCTGTGGCTTCAGGTTGCCCTCTAATCCAGAGGCTTTGTTCCTGAAGAACCGGCCAAGTATTCAGGGCCACGGAGCAGGCGGGACACCTGGTGGGAGAGAGCAGGGGCTCTGGACTTGACCTGCTGCCACTCACCAGCTCTGAGGTCCTATGCAAGGCCCTTGAGCTGCCTGTGCCTCAGTTGCTTCATCTGCTGAATGGGAATGGCAGACCCAGGCGTCAGAAGCCTTCAGCGGGGCATGCAATGGCCTTAGCCGAATGTCCGGCACGTAGCAAGCATTTGGTAAGTGGTAGTTGTTAATGCTAATATTGTCACCACGCTATGAGGCACAGACCGGTACCTGAACTACAAACAAAGCAGCTGAGACAAGAGAGGGCGCACTGGCTCCAAACCCTGCAGCACGTGGCAAGACAGAGCCCAGGCCCATCTGGCTCTGAAGCCTCGGAGCTCCCGCCTTGCTTCTTTTCTGTCCGATCCATCTGGTCCCCAAGGGCTGGCACCTAGCAGGTGTCTATAATTATGTGCTGAATTTACAGAGAAATGGAGGAAAAAAACGAGCATAAAAACAGGCCCTGGGCCTCCCTGGTGGCGCAGTGGTTGAGCGCTGCGCTGTGGAGCTGTCAGCAGCGCATGATACGAGTTCGACGCCCAGCCGGGGAGAATCCCACATGGTGGGGCAGACCTCTCCTGCCTCGCCCACTGCTCCCCTCAGCAGTGTATTTCTTTTTTTTTTTTTTTTTAAAGATTTATTTTTTATTTTTATACATACAAGCTGGGGTACAGGCCAGAGGCGTGGGGCGGTGAGAGGGTTCACCAGAGACAGAGCGGGGAGCAGAACAGGCAGATCAGAAATACACTGCTGAGGGGAGCAGCGGGCGAGGCAGGAGAGGTTTGCCGCGCCATGTGGGATTCTCACTGGCTGGGCATCGAACTCGCGTCTCTGCAGCTGACAGCTCCACAGCGCAGCGCTTAACCGCTGCGCCACCGGAGAGGCCCTTTTTTTGTTTTTTGTTTTTTTTTTTAAGATTTTTTTTATTTTTTATTTATACATACAAGCTGGGGTACAGGCCAGAGGTGTGGGGCAGCGAGAGGGTTCACCAGAGACAGAGTGGGGAGCAGAACAGGCAGATCAGAAATACACTGCTGAGGGGAGCAGTGGGCGAGGCAGGAGAGGTCTGCCGCACCATGTGGGATTCTCCCCGGCTGGGCGTCGAACTCGCGTCGCTGCTGCTGACAGCTCCACAGCACAGCGCTCAACCGCTGCGCCACCGGGGAGGCCAGCAGTGTATTTCTGATCTGCCTGTTCTGCTCCCCACTCTGTCTCTGGTGAACCCTCTCGCCGCCCCTCTGGTCTGTAACCCCAGCTCGTATGTATAAATAAATAAATCTTTAAAAAAAACAAAAACAAAACAGGCCCTGCTCCCAGTGACCAAGGCAGAGTGGGCAGATGGCGGAAGAACTGGACCAAAGTTTCCTTCAAGGTCAAAGCAAATGCTGGGTCTGAGGGATTCTGAGACTCACTGCCTCCTCGGCAGCTGGGGAGAAGCCAAGTGGAGAAATGGGGATCCTTGGTATGTGCTTGTTAAAGGAAATCTTTTGACCCTTCCAACACTTCCTCTAAGAAGCTAAAGTTGGGGGTTCTGGCCCTGGTACCAGCTAGCCCCTGCTCTGCCACTGCCGCGCTGTGTGACTCTGGCACAGAGCTCTCTGAGCCTCAGCACCCCCATCTAGGAGATGGGGATAAGAACTGTCCACCTCTCAGTTGCAGGGTGGGGGGCCCAGGGGACACAGCACATGTGAGGCCACATGTTAGAGGTTAAGAGTGGGGGCTTGGAGTCACACTGCCTAGGTTTGCACCCCAGCTCTCCCCTTGCCATCAAGCACTGCAGCCTTAGGTTCTGCTCCTGTAAAACGGGGACATCCTTCTGTGACAGGCGTGTAGTGGGACTGACTACACCAGTAAAGCAGAAGCACTCAGCAAACCTGCTCTATTAAACTATAGCACATGCAGTGACCCTGCGCTCGCATCACATACAGGGAAAGAACAAGGACTCATCCAAGGTCACAGGGCTAGCCCAGGGCAGAGACAGCCTATGTGGGAGCCAGTGGCCTGCAGGGTCCCCTGTCCTGATGTCCACTAGAATGGACCTTTCCCAGGCCCTGGGCCATCCTGCACAACAATTGAGGACTGGGACAGCGGGGTGGGGGTACGTGGGAAGGGGGCTGAAGTTCCCCTCCCCTGTCTTCTCTCATGTCTCCATGGATGGCTTGAGCCAGCAGGTGTCAGAGGGCAGGGAGGGTTGACCTGCCTTCCTGGCCCACCTGGCCAGCCCCTCCACTGTTGGCTGCAGAGACCTCAGAAACAACCCAGGGGCCCGGACAGAACACCATTTGTCAGCCCTGCATGGTGGTGGCGGGCTCATCTCCATGGCAACGGTGCAGTGTGAAGGCATCCTGGCATCATTAGGGAGTGCGCCGAGTAGTATAAACAGAGGCTGCAGTAGATTACATGCCTATTATGAGCAGTCTCGGGCTCTGAGCACTGGTAATTATGCCTAATTGTGCATTTAATTGTGTAATTGAAAACCCACATCTATGGTTCAGGCTGGGGGTGCAGAACCTACTCCCCCCCAAAAAAAAATAGGCTTAAGAGTCCATCCCTAACTAGGAAATCCCAGGGCTGCCTCCTCTTCTAGGAGAAAGGATAGTGGAGTAGACACACAGGGGTGCAGTGCCTGCAGACTAGACTCCCGTCTCCCCCACTTCCTGTGCCAGGGGCTCAGTCACACTCTGTGACTTGGGTGGGGGTTAGGGGCTAAGGAGTGTGTTTAAGGCAAGGGACACAGAGCACAAAAATGTCCATAATTTTTATTACTCGCAATAGATCTCATTTTGTACTATTGGCTGTCCGGTTAGGACCCAGAACTAGCACGCAGCATCCAAGGGATCTAGGTCCCTATAGCCACCATGCACCCAAGTGGGTGCCCAACCTACACGGACATTCCTCATCACTGCAGGGGGCAAGGACTCACCACCTGCTGGTCATGCGCACACACACTTCAGACAGGAGAAAATGAGGCCCAGAGTCAGCTCATGCTGCACCGCAAGTGGCCCCAGGACCCTGGGATTCTGACGTGCAGCTGAGGGCATATTTTGTACCCCAAGGTGATCAGCACCTAGAATCGTGTCTGGTACTTTCTGGGTGCTTCTAAATTATTTGCTGAATGCAATGCTGGGCAGAGAGAGTCAGCTGGTGGCAATTCTTACTTTCTGAACCAACAGTGGTCTTTCTGTAGCTCAGGAAGCTCACCTGTGTGGGGGTGAGTGATGGATGAGAACCTCCCACTTCTGTAGTCTGAGACTTGATTTTACAATCAAATATGTCATCCAGGTGTTTGGGATGGGGGCACTATGGACAGTCATACAAAACAGAAGAAAGAAGAGGTCGCCTGAGTCCCTGGCAACCGGATACCTAGGCTTAAGGCCTTGGATGGGGGCCCTGGAGGTAGAGTCCTCCCCTCCCCAGAGCCCAGTACCCCCATCACCACTATGTGGAGTAAGGTAGGCCACTGTGGCAGCAGCTCTGACCTCCACCAGGGAAGGCAAACTCATGGATGACCCAGAGCCTGAGGTGTCTTTTGAGATGATAAGTCCGATCTTGACAGAGAGGGGCAGAGAGGGTCAAATATTGCGCTCTGGTTCCCTGTGAGTGAGCACTGGGCTCTGCCCAGAGCTGTTCCTGCATTATCTCAGGTCTCCAGTGCCATGAGGTGGGTGCTATTATTCCCAAATTACAGATGAGGAGATCAAGACCCAATAAGGCCAAGGCCAAGCCTGTTCTGCTCTTCTGGGGTGTCTACTGGGCATAGAAAGGCCCACAGCATCCAGAGTCCCAGAACCTGCTGTCTCCTTTCCAGGGTCTTCGAGAGTGTAACCTTCCTGAGTTCCTGCTCTGCATATTTTATCTCAAAGGACACCTCTCTGAGGCTGATGGTTATTATCCTGATTTAGAGAAGTGGAGGTGAAAGCTTACAGAGGTTAAGTGTATCCTCAAGGTGCACCCAGCTACAAAGAGTCAGAGATGAAACTCAACCCCCAAGCTGACCCCAAAGCCCCAGCTCTTGGCAGTGGACCTCCCTATCTCTGGATTTGCCAACTGCTTTGAGAGGCAGAGGCTGTAGGCCAGGGCAACCCAGTAAAGCCACAGCACATAGCAGCTCCTCAAAGACCCTGGTGGCCGCTGGCAGAAGCATGTGTCTCAGGGAGCTTTGTCTCACTGCTCAGGGCTCTCCCTCGGTCTCAGAATCACCATCCTTTTCCATTTCCAGGTCAAGGGCAGAGGCCAAGGGCTAGGACTGGGCTTCCCTGGACCAAAGCCAGACCCACCCTACAGCCCCCCAGCCCATGGCCTGGAACAAACTTTTATTTATTATTTGTATTTTTTGAACAAACTTTTAAACACACCTCTCTGGTCTCAGCCTGCTCTCCCATCACCCGCTTCTCCTTGAAACTAGAGAGAAGAGATCACAGTGATGAGAGCTGACCACTTGACCAGATTTTATCATCAGTCTCAAATCCTTTCCCCATGATCATCATCTGAGGCCTAGACTGTATCTTCTGTTTCCCTGACTTCAAATCACTTCATCCTTCTGAGATCTGGAGATGCCATCAACAGCAAACGGGTATACGTAAACCCCTGTCTCAAAGAGTTACTAGGAGGCTTATGTTCACCATCTAGGCTAAAATCTCGAATCCAGGCAGAGACAAGGGTTGAAGCAATTTGCCCAAGTCTCCAGGCAAATAACAGCTTGCCCTATGGGACACTATCTCATGGAGTCCCCAAAGTGCCATGGGGTAGAAGCTATTGTTCTGACTACTTTATAGGAGAGAAACACAGGCTCAGAGAGGGTAAAAGACCTTTCTGGAAGTCGCAAACCAAAAGAGCAATGTCTGACCCCAAAGGAAAGGCTCCTAAGTGCTGTGCCAGATCTCAAAGCAGCTGCCTTTTATGGGGCACTTATCTTTTTGTTTTGTTTTGTTTTAAAGGTTTATTTATTTACGCATACAAGTGGGGTACAGGCCAGAGGCGTTGGGCAGCAAGAGTGTTCACCAGAGACAGAGTGGGGAGCAGAACAGGCAGAGCGATAGAAATATACTGCTGAGGGGAGCAGGAGGTGAGGCAGGAGAGGTCTGCCGCAACATGTGGGAATCTCCCCGGCTGGGCATCGAACTCGCATTGCGGCTGCTGACAGTTCCTTAAAAGCGCCCCCTGGCATACAAAAGAGCAGAACCAGGGCCACCCCCTCACAGCTTCCTGGAAGCCCCTTTCTCCATTCCACCTTGCTCTGCTGACCCCACGAGGACCTGGCAGGCTGTTTAACCTCAGTCTGTCCATCTGCAAAAGGAGTTGACCACCCCATTCCCCCACTACGTCCAAAGGAGTCAGTGGCCAATATTGTGCTCCTGACTCTGAAGCCAGGCCCGAGGACCTGAAGCACCCAGAGCAGAGCCAGACCCTCCCCAGGAGGTCATAAGCCTGCAGCTGCAGCTGCTTGAGAGCACAGGCCCCGCAGGAGCCCATCTCCCCAGCCTTCACCATCACTATGGCTAATAATGACATCAATCAGGTTGACCACGTTTCACACCATTACTCGCAGCTCAGCAGGAAGCTACAGATTTCCCCCCTCACCCACCACCTTCCAGAAAACAAAAGCACTTTTCAGAAGGGAAGAGAAGGAAATCAACATTTTTCTGAGTACCTACTATGTGCATGACATTTGATTCAGCCCTTTCTACAACTCTGGAGGTAGGGATAACTCTCTGCTCAAGCAAGAGCAGCAGAGTGGCACAGGCGGGACAAGGCTCTGTCCAGGCAGAGGAGGGCATGCATCCTGGCTGTCACTTACTCTGTGATCGTGGGCAAACCTCACCACTTCTCTGGGTCTCAATCTCTGCATCTGAAAAAGGGGATAATAAAAACACCTATCCCATTACGTGAGGCAACACCAAGAAGGATAAAAAACGGTAGAAAAGCTAACGTTTATAGATCGTTTAACATGTACCAGGCACTTTGCCAAGCACTTTACATATGTAAGCTCATTTGGTTAAATGAGGTAATGCATATAAGTGCTTAGCCCAGGACTCCAGAAATGGGAGTGATAACAATGATGATGAAGAAATTGATAATGACTCCCTTGAGCAAATCTCCCCAGTTCATCCTCTTACAGGAAGAAGAGAGTGGCCTGTAAGGTTTCAGGAAAGAGGTGGACCAAGTAAGAAGGGCGGAGTTTGCACAGGAAAGGGGAACACATAAAAATTACGGAGTGAATAGCATTAACAATGTCAAGAGGACACAGTATGTAGAAACCAGGAAAGCAAGAGGCTTTTAACAGTCTGCAGAATGGAGCCAGACCAGAGGTGCTGAAATCTCTAGGCCAATCCAGATTCCATCCCAGAGTCCCAGAATTGGCTGGACCCTAAGGACACTTCCCATTTTACAGATGGAAAAGCCAAGGTTCGATGAGGGGAGAGTCTCGCCCAAGCTCACAGGATGTCCGTGGCAGAGTTGAGCCTGAATTCAGGTGTCTCAACCCAGTGCCCAATTCCCCACTGCTTCTCACACAGCAAGAGTCCAGGGAGGAACCCGGGTGCATCATGGTATATACATCTTTAAGATAACAACAGAAAGACAGACTTGGGCCTCCCTGGTGGTGCAACGGGTTAAGTCTCAGCCTATGAAGCTATCCGCAGCCACTACAGCTCGAGTTCGATCCCTGGCCAGGCAGATTCCCATATGGCACAGGACACCTCTCCTGCCTCGCCCACTGCTCTCCTCAGCAGTGTACTTCAGTGGATCCTCCTGTTCTGCTCCCCACTCTGTCTCTGGTGAATCTTCTCACCACCCCACACCTCTGGCCTACACCCCAGTTCTTAGATGCATAAATAAATAAATCTTAAAAAAAAAAAATAGGCGTTACTGAGTGTTCACTCTGTGTTGGCCCAGTGCTGAATTCATTATCTGTTTTTAATCCTCAGAACAAGCCCAAGAACTGGGAGCTGTTTAGCTCTCTTTAATAGATGACAAAGTTGGGGCTCAGAGCAGGTAAGCAATTCACCTAAGATCACACAGCTAGGAAGTGACAGAGTCAGGACTCGAACCCGGGTCTGTCCTAACTCCAGATCCTTGTCCCTACACTTGTCCACCTTGGCGGTACAGGTCCCCACCTGCTCCTCCCACCCTCACACTATCCCCTCCCCCAAAGCAAATCTATCTAATGACAGGAGAGTGTTCAGGACTGGCTTGCTTTGTTGTAATGATTAAACCGCACACATAAGAAAAAGGACACAACACAGTTCCTCTTCTGAAGTTTTCAGCTGAGAAATCTACAGCAGCCTCTTCCTTGTCTGCCTCTTTCCAGTGGATGAGAAAACTGAGGCTCCTTTCTCCCTGAGATGATGTCAGGCTGGTGAATTCCAGCATCCAGCAGCACATTCTGGAAGCTGCCAAGCGGCAGTGACTCCTGGGGGTTAGCAACAGCTGAGGGGACCCACTCTACAATCAGCCCAGACAGACAAAGGAACAACAGAGCCAGGAGACCAATTTGCAAGCCCCTTCTGGAAGCGCCTCCTCACAGTATCGCACGTAATCCCCACAAGCTGCCCAAAGTCACCAGCCAACAAGGAGAATCAGAATCCCAGCCAGATCCTGCCTAGCCCGAGTCCCTAGCACTGGTAAGGCCCTCCAAGTAGAAAGGTGGCTTTAGCCGAGCTCCAGCGTGATGAGGATGGTAGGTGAGCGGGAGGCAGAGAGACTACCTCTGCCACCTGCATCTCTCTCTAGAGCAGTAAGCACCTCCCAAGGGACCCCTGACTTATCAGGACCAGAACGACTCATTTCACAATCAAGAAGGGAACAGAGGATGCTGGTCAGCTGCCTGGATTCAAAGTCCGGCTTCTAACTAAAAATGCGGGCAAGCTGCTTTAGAGGATTGTTGAGTATTAAATAAGTTAATACATGGGAAAGTACTTGCAAGGGGCCTCACACCTGGTTAGTGTTCCCTGATTAGCTCTCCCCATTATCATCATCATCATCAAGAGAAAATGAGTAAGGGACAAACTCCTAACAGTGCCTACCTGTGAGGGGGTGGGGCTGGGCAGAGAGAAAAAGGAACTTGCCTTTATCTTCTGCTCTGTTTGATTATGTACTGATATACTCATTTTTCACAATAGGTTTAATTTTAAAAATTAACAGAAAAAAAAAGTCCTCTGAAAAGTTTCCTCATTTCTTGGCATCTTATGTTCCTCCAAGTAGATAAAGAAGGTTTCCACGGAGCCAGGAGTTGCCAAACAACTGATTCATTCATCTATTTTACAAATATTAATGGAGTGCCCGGCGCTGTTCCAGCTGCTGGGGATTTAGTAGGGAACAAAACAGATAATCTCTGCCCTTCTGGAGTTTCCATTCTACCTGATCTTAATTAATTAATCCCCTTTGCAACCCTCAAGGATGAGCAGTTTACAGACAGGCAGACCAAGGTGGCCCAGCGAGGGGAAGTCACGTGTCTGGGGGTCCACGGCTGGGAGCGGGGCTTCCATCTTCAAGGCCCCAGCTGTTTCCACCACACCCAAGAGCCAGGTGTGGGGACAGCAGGTTTTGAGGCTGTTGTGGCAAGAGGAGGGAAGCAAGAAGAATAAGGAAGTCTCCACATCCAGACCCAAAGCCCCACTCTGCTAGGGTTGGCACCTGTGAGGAAGGAGGAGGGGCTATGAATGCAGGTGACTCCGATCATGGAGTACAGATCAGTGAGGTGTAGACTCCCCCAACTCGCATTCAGACCCAGTTGAGCCATGGAGGCCCCCACAGCCTCTGCTGGTGGGAGCAGCAGATTCCAGCCCCCTGGTTTTGAAGTTTGGGCCTCAGCTCTAGGGTAGGCAGGAGATCCCACAGAGGCTCTTAAACCTCACTCCAAGTCCACCTGCCAGGGCCTAACTGGAGGCCAGAGCTGCGCGCCTTCAGTTTCCAATTCACTCTACTGGCCTCCCTGAGACAATAAGCCGAGTTGCCTAAACTGGGATTAAGCATAGCTTTCTCATTCTCCCGTTCTCCCCAGGGCACCCAAGTACCCCAAGCCACGGGTACCTGCCCAGGCAGAGGTCCCCATCCTTGATGATCCGGTGGAACTGATGGCGGGTGGCACCCATGGCCACAGTGGGCAGAGTCAAAGTGGGGAAGGCAGACGGGACCTGACAGTTCCCGGTGACCCTCTCCAGGGAGGCGGCTCTCCTTTCCAGGCCTGCCCAGTCACGAGGGCGAAGGGAGGCAGAAACAGCACAAAGGAGGCGTGAGCCGTTCTTGGAGTCGAAGATTCCACCGCACACAGAAGAACAAGAACCAGACATGGACAGAGATCTAGAGACACCGCACAGGGAGAGACACCGCGGAGGCAGAGACTTTGAGAGAAGCACACTGCTCACACGGGCGGGGCAGAGGCAGACCCACGACAACGAGCGCCCAGAGGAAAACACAGGGCAGGGACCTCAACCCCAGCCCAGACAGCCCCGGTCCCACAGAGCACCCCCAACAGGAAGCTACTCTTACAGTGCCGGCCGGACGCATGGAGCCCCAGGCACCGGCGGGCGGGGCGCTCGCGCACAGGACGCGCTCGGGGACCGGGGAGCGCCGGGCACAGCGGCGAGAAGCGCACACAAAGAGACAGCCCGGCCAGCAGGAGCAGGCTCCGCCCGTCCGCTCCGTGACTCCAGACCAGCCCGCACCGGGGCACTAGCGCCAGACCCACACACAGAGACACCCCACCCCACCCCACGCCCCGGACCCGCCCCGCCGCGCCCCACCCTGCCCCGGTGGCCCCGGCGCACGGCGCTCACCAGCTGCAGGCAGCAGAAGGCGACCAGGGTGCAGCGCCCGCTGCACTTGCCCATGGCTCCCGGGGCCGCGCGGGCCGTTCGCCGCGGCGCTCCTCAAGCTCCGCAGCCGCCGCCTCCTCCGCACCGCGCGGGCTCCGCGTCCGCCCCGCTGGGCGCCCCGGGCGGCGAGGCCGGACGCCTAGGGCCGGGCCCGGGAGCGCCGGGTCCTCAGGGCTGGGGCCGGCCGCCCGCGCTCTGAGTCCATGGTCCGTCCGTCCGCGCGCTGGCTCCGCCGCGCCGCGCCTCCTTTGTCTGGCCGGCCGGCCGCCAGGCGCGTCTCCTGCCCCGGGGCGGCTGGCGGGGAGCGGGAGGCGCAGGCACCGAGCTCCGCGCAGCGCGGCGCAGCACTGCCCAGCTGGGGCAGCCGCCCGGGCGCTCAGCGGCCGCGGCTTCCCTGCCCACCACGTGGCTCCGCCACTGGCGCCACCGAGAGGGAGGGAGGGGAGGGCAATGAGGGGTGGGGCGGAGCAGCCGCGAGAGCCAAGGGGAGGGGAGAAAGGGTAGGGGCGTGGAGGGGCGGAGGGGAGAAGCAGGGCGGCGAGTGGGAAGAGTTCAGGCTTGGGGGCTGACCGCCCTGGACGAAACCCCGGCTTCACTGCTTACGCTATGTGACCTTGGGCAGATCACCTCACTTCTCTGGGCCTCAGTTTCCATATTAACAAAGTAGGAATAATAATGTCGCCTTCGGAGGTGCGGCGAAGATGAAGTGCAGTTGCATGAATAAAACACTTAGCCCTGTGCCAGGCCGCCTGAGGGCGCTAGAGTACTCTGGCACCCCGTCTCGACGGGCCCAGGTACCAACCTTGGCGCTCTATTCCACTCCCGCGTCTGCTGCTCTTCCCAGCTTCCCTCCCGAGTACCTGACCACGTTCTCTTCCTTCCTCTTTGCTTTTGACTTTTAATGAGCCCGAACTGCATACCTCTGGGGATCCTGGGATCCAGAGATGAGTCTGCAGCCCGTTCCAGAATCCCTTGAGCATTACCAGAGCCACGCAGGTGAGATGGGGGATGGCAGAGGTGTGCCCAGGGGCCTGTCGCCAGCCACTTACAAGGCTGCCTTGGAGATGAAGTCAGAAAGGACTCCCCAGCGGAAGACAGCCTTCTCCAAGCCGCCCCTTACCCCTCAAAGCACTCAAACTCCCCAGTACATGCTAAATCCACTTATTAATGCCTCCCCCACTCCTGACTTCCTATATCCATCTTGGTGATTAGCCTCACTCAGGTGGGAATGTTCTATCTCCCTTCAGGCTTTTCTGTCCCCTCTGAGCTGTCATTACCTACTGTAAACTGTGCCTTGAACCAGCAGTTCCTGCCCTTCGGGAGAGAGCAGTCTAGTGAGGGTCTGTCATTAAATAAGAGAACATACAAATAAGGGCCTCCTGGGTGTTGGGGTTAAGTCTCAGCACTATGAAGCTATCAGCAGTCACTGCAGCACGAATTTGATCCCCAGCCAAGGAAATTCCCACATGGCACAGCAGACCTCTTGTGCCTCGCCCGTTGCTCCCCTCAGGAGTGTATTTCAGTCTATCTGCCTGTTCTGCTCCTCACTCTGTCTCTGGTGAATCCTCTCACCACCCCACATCTCTGGCCTGCACCCCAGTTCTTGTATGCATAAATAAATAAATCTTTAAAAAAAAGAAAACATACAAATAATACATAACAATAATACTGGTAAGGGCCTCAAAGGACAACAAAGAGTAAAAGAATAAGGGGGCATAATTTAGGTTTGGAGAACAGGAAACACCTGGAGAGAATGGCCTCAAAGCTGAGCATAATAGGCTGGAAGGAGAGCCAGAGGAGTGTTCAGAAAGCTCCTGGTTCCCTCCTTGCCTCCCTGCTCTCACTGGCCCTTCTGACTCAGAAGGCCACATGATAGAGCTGAAGACCCATGCTTCCGGATCCGAACAGCCTGGGGTTCAGCACTGCCATTCTCATGCTGCTTACATAGTAAGTACTCAAATACATTGTCTTCTCCTACCACTGGCTGTGTCATTTGAGGGACTCAGTACAAAATGAAAATGTGAGGATCCTTGTTTATAAAAGTAAGAATTTCACCATGAGGACAGAGCAGAGTGTTAAACCAAGTCTAGGAAGGGCCCTGCACGACTGTAGAGAATAATGCCTATAATACTAGCCCTGTCTTCTCCCTGATTGATATTCCTCCTCCACTCACTCCTCAGCATGCCAGTGGGTATTTTAAAACACGCAGGCTATCCCTGGAGTTGGTAGTACACTGCTGAGGTTTCATTGGAGTAATAAGCCGAGATAACAGTGGGAACGTTCCTCAGCCATGTTCGGTGAGTAACAGCTGTGTCCAACCAGACTCCATGACTAGACAGGCTTCTAGGAGTCTGTGAAGTCTCTAAAATAATATGCAAAGCTTCATGGGAGCAGATGTGCCTTTTTCTGGGGAGAGGGTCCACAGCTTTCATTTTAGATTCTCCGGAGTCCATTTCCCACAGAAGAATTAGAACCAGTCCCACAAAGGTTCAGGCCAGATGTTAATAGTTCTTGAACAGATCCTCCTGGGGGCTTTGTCCAGAGAGAGCCAGTTCCCTCTGTGATGCTAACAATGCAATTGAATAATAACAATAACAGCTACCATTTAGGGAGCCCTTACTGTGAGCCAGGCACTTGACATGCATTATTTCATTTAATCCTTATAATCGCAGTGGATTCCATGGGGCTCTCACCAGCCCTTGCCAGGCTCTTGGCATATCATATCATGCCGGTGACACTCTGTTCCAAGATGTGACTGACTCACTCTTAAGTCTGTCCCGTGGGACCAGAGATGGCCTGTCTGACCTCAGCAGAACTAATCTCGGCCCCTGAGGCCTTCCTCTTAGTCTAAGTCTTGCCTTGATGAATACACACACACACCAGGTCACCTCTGATTGCTATGCTTTGCACGTGCTGTTCTTTCTGTCTTTCTAGAATGTACATCCTCATCCAAATTCTTAGTCTAGAGGCCTCCTATTCAAATTGCAAATCTCAGTTCAACTGTCACTTTCTCCTGGGGACCATCCTCCAAATCTGACCTGGAGGAAGTATCCTTCCTTTAGGTTTGATGGTCTGTGCTACTTCCACGAGTGCTTCACTGGGATTCACTGCATTTACCCGATTTTGTGTTGCCCTCTGTAGACTGTGAGCTCTATGAGGACAGTGACCGTGTCATAAATGACTCCATCTCCCATAAGACTTGGATCATGTCGGATTCAGCAAATGTGTGTTGAATAAATGCCCATCCTGGCCTGGGCCCCAGTAGATGTGGGCCTTGTTTACCACCTGAAGCTCAGAGTCCTGAGGAAGGTAATTCAAATGTAGAACAGATTAGAAACATCTTGGGCCGACCTCAAGAGGGTGGCCAGGAGGGGCTCAAGGTTGTCAAAACAAGGGATGATTAACTTCTGGACTAGGTTAAGACTGTGAGGAAAATGACTCAGGATTTAGAAATAAATGACAGATGATTCAGCACATACCTGAGTGAGCAGCAGAGTCATGGTCAGCCTCAGAGGTTTAGTAGGAGCTGCTGTAGTGAAATTTATGGGGTGTTAGGCGCTTCCTCCCTTGTCTGAAACTAAGGCCATTTACGGGGTCTGAATCTTTTACCATTAGTCCCTCTGTGGGTTAAGGCACTGAAGCTTCTGAGAAAGCGTACTCATAAGATAACTGAAATGTTAAATTCTCCTTCCAAGTTAGAGGGTTGAACTTGCTCACTATTTCTGGGGTGTTTTCTGACACCCCAGAGAATGTATATTCTCTCTCTCTCTTTTTAAAGATTTATTTATTTATGCATACAATACTGGGGTACAGGCCAGAGGTGTGGGGTGGTGAGAGGGTTCACCAGAGACAGAGTGGGGAGCAGAACAGGCAAATCGATGGAAATACACTGCTGAGGGGAGAAGCGGGCGAGGTAGGAAAGGTCTGCTGCGCCATGTGGGAATCTCCCTGACCAGGCATCGAAATCATGTCACCACTGCCAACAGCTCCACAGTGCAGCGCTTAACTGGCGCCACCAGGGAGGCCCACCCATACATTCTCTTATACCAGCTAGTTGTCCAACAATTCGATTCAGTTCTGACACTAACAATGCTGCATTAGTACAGACCCACCGCTTACGGGTTCAGTCTCAGAGGACTGCCTTTACTTCAGATGTCAAGATGCACGTCCCCAGCTACTCCTACTTCTGACCACTTGGCATAAATCAGAGGTTCCCATCATCTGTTCCTCAGTTTTGATAATTTGCTTGTCAGAAGTTCACAGAACTTAGGAAGATCCTTTGCGTACTTCCACTGGGTTAGTATAAAGGATAGGAATGAACACCCAGATGAAGAAGTACATAGGTTGAGCTCTGGAAGAGTCCTGTGTGTAGAGGAAGCATCTTTCCCTGTGGAGGGGTCCACCACCTCAGAAACTACTCTGGATCTCATTGTTCAAAACAAACAAACAAAAAAATGTTGAATTCTTCTCCCCAACTTCCAGTCGTCCTTTAAGATTCACTTTAAGTGTCATTTCCACAGTAAAATGTTCTCTAACTCCTCCTTAGGTACTCCTAGTTTGTGGGTACAACTCTGGCAGTATGTATTAGATTGTATTTGAGTTGCAATTTCTATCTGTTTCTAAAACAGGTAGTTGAGAAGACACAAAGCACAAGATAAATATGGTAGATCTTCCTGGAGCATCAATTTTACTTGGTGCTCAGCCACTTAAAACATTTATTAAAGTACAAGCACAGCTTTATTATGAAGCAACACATCAAACCACAAACCTCAATTTCGCTGGGAAAGAAAAAAAAGGTAGGGGTCTGCTTTAGATTAAGAGACACTAGAGAAACAGAATAGCCAAATGCATGAAACTTGATGCTGGATTAAAAAAAGCTAGAGAAGATGTTTTTGATACTGAGGAAATTTTAATACGATCATTAGATGGTATTATGTTTATGGAGAATGTTCTTTGGAGAGGTCTCTTGGAGTATTTAGGAACTGGGCATAAAAGAAATTTGGTATTTCCCACCTTACACCAACAAGAATGGCATATATTAAAAAAACAGGAAACAAATGTTGGAGAGGATGTGGAGAAAAAGGAACTCTCCTACACTGCTGGTGGGAATGCAAACTGGTCCCACCACTGTGGAAAGCTGTGTGGCAGTTCCTCAAACTCCTAAAAATGGAGCTTCCACATGGCCCAGCAATTCTACCCCTAGGAATCTACCCAAAGGACACAAAAACATTAATTCAAAAGGATACCTGCAACCTTATGTTTATTGCAGCACTATTTACAATAGGTAAGACTTAGAAACAACCCAAATGCCCAAAAATAGATGACTAGATCAAGATGTGGTTTATATACACAATGGAATACTACTCAACAATCAAAAAAAGATATACTCATGCCATTTGAAGCAGTGTGGATGTTGCTGGAAGGGATTATGCTCAGTGAAATAAGCCAAAAAGAAAAAGAAAAATATCAGACAGTTTCACTTACAGGAAGAAGGTAGGGGAACCAAATAAGGGATCAGGAAAAAAAAATTACAGTAAGTTAAAAAACAAAATTAACAGTCAACTATTAACCAGAGACATTCTGCAGAGGAAGGGGAGGGAGAAGGATCAAAACAGGGGAGGGATGGTGCACGGGTGAATTAGTGATGGGACTTTCACGGGGACTATACCTGAAAGGAGAAAGCATACATTGTACAAAAAGGAAGAATGATGTAAAATATATATATATAATAAAATAAAATATATGGTATCTCCTGTCTTTCATTCGTCATTAAAAGTTTTATTTATGTTTGTGAGAGGTTATTGAATTATAGAATCTAGGTAGAACATATATAGTTGTGGGCCTCCCTGGTGGCACAGCTGCACTGTGGAGCTGTAGGGAGCAGCGACGCAAGTTCAATGCCCGGCCGGGGAGATGTCCCCATGGCACGCTGCAGACCTCTCCTGCCTTGCCCGCTGCTCCCCTCAGCACTGTATTTCAGTCAATCTGCCTCTTCTGCTCCCCGCTCTGTCTCTGGTGAACCCTCTCACCGCCCTATGCCTTTGGCCTGTACCCCAGCCTGCATAAAAAAATAAATAAATCTTTAAAAAAAAAAGAACATATATAATTGTTCATGATATTAATCTTTCAACTTTTGAGATTTTTCAAAATAAAAACTTGAGGGGGGAATCATATATTTTGTAGACACAAGGTAAGATTTCAAATGGTTCAAGAGTCTCATTCTGCCAGTTCAGTCTCCTCTACCATTAAGGACACTTAGGAGGAAGTCTAAGAAGCCCTGCTTTTATTTCTACAGCATTCTGCCCTGTGGGCCCCCAAAGAGGCTATGACTCAGTTGCTTCTATATTCTAAGAGTTCAGCACAGGACCTGCCAGAGGGGTATTGAAGAATGAAGCAGACCACTAACTTAATATGCATGTGAGCCTGGGAAAACAGCTCTTCAGTTTGCCCTCTTAGGGGTTGGACTGGATCAGCCTAAGTACCTGTAAGGTCCTCTCCAGCTCTAGCACCTTTGGAGGTAGGACTGGGTCTCTGAAGGAAGGTCAGAGATCTTTTTCTACACAAAGCTCCACAGTCCCATAAGGCAAAGAGAATAACCACAGTGAGTCAGGTTCTTAGTTTTAGGAGCTGGGTTTTGGGAGAAGTGTTCTTTTTTTTTTTTTTTTAAGATTTATTTATTTATGCATACAAGATGGGGTACAGGCCAGAGGCGTGGGGTGGTGAGAGGGTTCACCAGAGTGGGGAGCAGAACAGGCAGATCAACCGAAATACACTGTGGAGGGGAGCAGTGGGCGAGGCAGGAGAGGTCGGCTGCGCCATGTGGGAATCTCCCGGGCATCTAACTCGCGCTGCAGCTGCTGACAGCTCCACAGCGCTGCACTTAACCCGTTGCGCCGCCAAGTAGGCCCCAAGGAGAAGTGTTCTTTTTTTTTTTTTAAGATTTATTTATTTATTTTTATTTATACATACAAGCTGGGGTGCAGGCCGGAGGCGTGGGGCGGCGAGAGGGTTCACCAGAGACAGAGTGGGGAGCAGAACAGGCAGATCAGAAGTACACTGCTGAGGGGAGCAGCGGGCGAGGCAGGAGAGGTCTGCCGCACCATGTGGGATTCTCCCCGGTCTGGGCGTCGAACTCACGTCGCTGCTGCCGACAGCTCCACAGCGCAGCGCTTAACCGCTGCGCCGCCGGGGAGTCCCCAGGAGAAGTGTTCTTAAGTTCACACAGGCACACATCAGAGCAGTGATTTCCTTGAGGATGAAGGGATGGCAGGGGAAGTTGACCTGGCTTTGTGCTGCCCTTCTAGCTATAGTTATAGCCGTGGCTAACCCCAGTGTTTTCAACCTTGATTGCATATTGTAATTGCCTAAGGAAGTTTTAAAAAAATACTGTTGCTCATCCCAGAGATTCAGATTTAATTGATCTGGGGTATGACCTCAGCATCTGGAGTTTTAAAGGCTCCCTGGGTGATGCTAATGTACACTCAAGGTTAAAAGCCACTAAGACCTACAATGTGGTGATGGGGTAAGCGCTCCACCCGGTTACATCCTGGCTTTGCCACTTACTATCTGGTTGATCTTGGGTGCTACTGTTCCTCCTTGAACCTGTCAAACCATCTATGACAAGCAAGTGAGATAATGCAGACAACAGCACTAAGCCAAAAAGAACAGCTAGTTAAGGAACTAGTAAACAGAAGCCTCTGTGGCTCTCCTAAGATGAATACTTTTTTAAAAAGATTCATTTATTTATGTATACAAGAATTGGGGTGTAGGCCATAGGTGTGGGGGGCGGTGAGAGTATTCACCAGAGACAGAGTGCGGAGCAGAACAGGCAGAACTACTGAAATACACTGCTGAGGGGAGCAGTGGGTGAGGCAGGAGAGGTCTGCTGCCCCATGTGGGTTAGCTCCCTGGCTGGGTATTGAACTCGTGCTGCAGTGGCTGTGGATAGCTTCTTAGTGCTGAGACAACCCATTGCGCCACCAGGGAGGCCCTAAGATGAATACTTTTTGACTCTCTAATGCAGTGGTTCTCAAACTTGCATCCAAATCACTGGGAGGATGTGTCAAAATAGTGCTAAACACACTCCCCTAAAGCTCAGTAGGTCTCAGGTTTGCATTTCTATCGCGTTCTCAGGTATGCTGATGCTGCTATTTCAAGGACCACACAGGATTACTGCTTAGAGCAGAGTTTCTCAATGTCATGACTATGGCATTTTTGAGTACACGATTCTTTGAACATCTCAGCCTCTACCCACTAGATATGGGTCACATTTCTCTAGTTGTGACAATAAAAAATTACACTGCCAAATGTTCTTTGGGGAGCAAAACTGTCCAGAATTGAGAACTACTGCTCTAGAGAATTTAAGTTGAAGAACCTGAGTCTAGATGGGCTGTAGAAGCAAGACAGAAGTTAAAGCCTAGAAGAGCATAGTTAGCACAGCTCAGGGCTTGATGTAGAGGGCGCCATCCACCCAGGGAAGGATCTTTCTTTCTTTCAAAGATTCATTATACATACAAGAACTGGGGTGTAGGCCAGAGGTATGTGTGTAGGGGTGAGAGGATTCACCAGAGACAGAGTGGGGAGCAGAACAGGCAGATCAACTGAAGTACACTGCTGAGGGGAGCAGCGGGCGAGGCAGGAGAGGTCTGCTGTGCCATGTGGGAATCTCCCTGGCTGGGGATCAAACTCCTGCTGCAGTGGCTGCCCATAGCTTCATAGGCTGAGACTTAACCCCTTGCGCCACCAGGGAAGGATCTTTCTCAGAGAAGGATCTTCACAGTTCTGGGGTACCCCAGAGACCTGAGGGCAGGCTCAGAACTCACACTTGGCTTCATTTGATCCATCTGGCTCCTCCCTTTGTCTGGGACAAGAGCCTTGGTCAAGCCTCAGTGTCTCCTAGGAGATCCTACCCTATCCCAACTGGCCTGACAACCTTTCTCTGAGGCTCAACTTCTCAGTCACAAATTGCACAGAGCTCTTACCCACTTCCCATCCACACACCTTGAGATAGCAACAGCAACACGCAGCTCTCTGAAGAAATAGCTTGTTGTGAAGAAGCCCCTGACAAGAGCCCTAAGCTGTCCTAATCCACCTGACAATTCAGCCCACAAAGCCGGCCCCTCCCCTCAGAGAAAACAGATTTTGCTCCTTAAGTGCCAACACTATTAAGTGCTTGAGACTGTGGAAGTCATAAAGAGAAATTAACTGAAAACCAGAGATCCCATTACTCATACCGGAGCAATCTCTCCCAAAGTGAGAATACAGTTTGCAACCTCTGAGGATATTTTGTACTCAAATCTTTATTCCCCAGGCTAGGGTAGGGCCTCTATTCCCTTCAAACTGGAAGTGGTGATGTTGCTATTTCCTGCTAATGGCTTTACCTAGTCTTTTTTTTTTTAAATTTATTTATTTATGCATATAAGCTGGGGTACAGGCCACAGGCATGGGGCAGCAAGGGTTCACCAGAGAAAGAGTGGGGAGCAAAACAGGCAGATGGATGGAAATACACTGCTGAGGGGAATAGGGGGCGAGGCAGGAGAGGTCTGCTGCATCATGTGGGAATCTCCCTAGCCGGGCATCGAACTCGCATCGCAGCTGCCAACAGCATCACAGTGCAGCGCCTAACCCGCTGCACCACCAGGGAGGCCCGTTACCTAGTCTTTGAAGAAGGAGGCACTTTGGAAAGAGTGAAGAGGCTGAAGTTAGAGGAAAGCCCTGCAGTCTCCAGTTCTCCCAATGATCACTTTTCAAACTTCTCAAGGGACTGGTGGTCTTTTAAAAAGCGCAGTGTCAAGGTTCAAGACTTGTTTAATCCAAAGCCAAGAAAGATGAGGGTAGGTGTAGGGGACTGGACTAATTTTGAGGTATGTAGACATGATGTTTGAAAGGGATTTGGGAGTTACCTGTGATAGTGCTGGAGGTGGGAAGAGCAGTTTGCATGCCATTTTGGCCAAACTTCTGGTTAAAGACATACCTATATATATATATATAATTATTGCTCAGGCTGGAAATTTTTTTTAAAGATCCATTTTTATTTATTTATGCATATATGAACTGGGGTGTAGGCCAGTGGTGGTGAGAGGATTCACCGGAGACAGAGTGGGGAGCAGAACAGGTGGAGCAGAACAGATCTACTGAAATGCACTGCTGAGGGGAGCAGGGGGCGAGACAGGAGAGGTCTGCTGTGCCACGTGGGTCAGCTCCCTGGTCAGTGATCAAACCCAGGCCACAGCGGCTGGTGATTGCCTGAGAGCACTGAGACTTTAACCCCTGCACCACCAGGGAGGTTCCTCTGGTTGGAAATTTGAGTCAACACTCCCTTTGAAGATCTCACTATACTCTTGAAGACTGTACAGCAGTCCTGCAGTAAAGAAATCAGTTTCACTTCATTTAACTCGGCCTTTACCAAATTTATTTGAGCATGAGATCTTCAGGCCTCAATGTATCTAACATACCTGGAAAAGTGTTCTAGAATCAAGTACAGGAAGTATAAGTCCTCCAGGATTTGTCTTCTACTTTAATTCTTTACTCTCTGCCCCTCCCTACTTCTAACCATGCTGCTTTTTGGTTCAGGACACACAGCAGGCTTTCAAGCTTATGCCTGTTATTTCTTGGAATGCACATGGTTCTTTGTCTACGCAGCAGATCCCTGCTCATTCTCTGCATCATAATCTAAGCAGAAATCGCATAATCTATGAAATTTATGTAGCTCTCCCAGGCACAATAAACTGTTTTCTGCTTTCAGTGCATTTATTCAAAGTTAATTCACTGTATTAAAAGTAATTGATTTGCCCACTTTACCATCCTACTGGCTCCTTCATTAATGAGTTAGATATTCCTGAACAAGTGCTTACTTAAAGCTAATCTCTCTTATAATTTAAGATAAATGATTCAGACTCATGGGCAAAAAGTATAAAATCAAACATGTTCAGAACAGGTTAGAAGTGTGGAGACCTATGTAAAGACCTCTGCGCTGAGGTAGGAGAGAAAAGACACACGAGCATGCCCCACCACCGTGAGGACTAATTCATCAGTGCTGGTTTGTGTGCTGGGCTCAGTCAACTGCAGTCACCCAGGGGTCCAGGAAGATGGGAACCTGTCTTGAGGATGGACGGCAACTAATGGCATTGCTTAATGACCCATCAGTTCAGGAAAGACAGACAAGCAAAGCAGAATTCTAAGTCTCAGACACTATCATGGGCCTGCTCTACCAAAACTTCCTCAAATTCCTTTGAGTTTGATGCAACTTTTCAGTCATTGTCATTTTACTAGTTGAACAGACTACCCCAAAACTTCCCACTTAGGTACCCTGAGTCTAGAGACTCTTCTTAGGAAAGAGATTTTGGCAGAAGGCAGAATAGACACAGACCCTGTTCACTGAAGATTGTATATAATAAGAACCAGATCTATTATGTTAATCATCACCTGTAATTGCTATGCTTCCAACAGAAAAAAATTTGTCACTGAAAAATTCTTATCTGTTTTTCATTTTCATGGGAGTAAACCTAAAAACACAGAAGGGTGGGGGAAGGGGACCAAATACTCCTAGACAATCCAGTAAATAACATCTTAGTTTAAATGGATTTTATCTCTTGGCCACACCAAACACTGTTCAGATTTACAGTGATTAAGCCTCAAAACAAAACAAGACAGCAATAAATCCAGTCCACAAGCTCTTGAAAAAGGCATCTATTTGGCTTTTAATACAAAATGACTCAGAGAAACACAGAAAGAAAATATACAAGCTAGTTACTGAATTAAAAAAAAATCCCCAACAAATTTCAGTCACATTCCCTGCCTTCAGCCTGGATTAGAAAGAAAACAGGAAACTATGATGTCTATTCCACTGAAAAAAACTTATTTAAAAAAAAAAAACAAATAACAAAACCAAACAAGTCCCTGAAATCTGGCAGATGGTTTCTAGAGGCCCCTGGAGCGTGCCTTAATCATCCTGGTGAAATGGGATACATGTGTTTGTTGGAATATGGCCACCTCCTCCTGTTTCTTGCTAGTAATGATCTTCATTTGAAGGGCGGATGCTGGCCTGGGCACCACCATTTGATGCCACTTACATAGTCTGAGGTCTCAAGGTCAAGTGTCTTGCGGTCTTCCAGATCATCACTGAATCTCCCCCATATACAGCCTCTTGTCACTGGATGCTGAGAGAACTGAGGTGAACAGAACAGAGAAGATAACTGGAAATTATGAAGGCTCAAGGAGACTTAGTGCTCAAGGGTTCTTGTGTCAAGAGTCAATTTGACATCTAACAGCAACTGGATTTGGCTCAAATCTCCTCCTCCTAAACACCATTCACAGGAAACTACAGTCAGACTCTTCAGTCCAAGGCCTCTGGATTGACCGTGAATAGGACTCTGCTATGGGAAATACATCAGTCAGGCTCTAAATCCTGATGTCTGCCCCATGTTGATCAAACCCCAAGAAAAAGACTTTCTCAATCATTCTAGAAAGGAAGAATCAATGTTTGTGCTTCTGCTTGTTATACTTAGCTCTGCAGAAAGTTGTATTTTTCTTTAAACTCAAGTGCCATTACTTAGGCTGGTCAATAATATGCAAGTTACAATTTATATATATTAAGGATCATCATCTTTTTATCCAAATACATCACACAGACTTGAAACAAGAAAACTCAAAAGAACTAGAAACAGATTCACCGACCTCCTTTTGAGATTGAGAAGCTGGAATGTTGCTCTTACCCTTACCACTTAGAAAAATGGCCAGTGTCAGTGAAACCCAGATACTTCCACGTTTGAATGGAAAGTCACGTAACACAGATGTCTACTTGTCTCTGTATTCCAAGGGTCCCATTTAGAGATTCCGACAGTTTCCGTCTCCCCCTAGTGAGGCCAGACTTACTGATGGGCTCATCAGGATGGAAAGCCACTTCATTGATGGAACCAGCGTGGCCGGGCAGCTTATACAAAATCCTCCTGCTTGTGGTATCCCACACATACACAAACCTGCAAGTTATAATGAGAGCAAGGTAAGGGTCTCCCAGAGCAGAGGTGAGGGGTGGGGTAGGGCAGAAGTAGGGTTTTATTAAGGGAAATGGAAGCAACAGCTTATTTATTCATCCCATATACATTTTCTGTAATTGAAGTAACACAGGTTTATACATTTATAGTTTCAGGTGTACAGCATTATAAATCAACTTTTGTATATATATTATGTTCACCACCAAAAATCTTAATTTCCATCCTTCATTCTACAGTGGACCCCCTTTTACCTGATCTAGCCACCTGTTTCCCCTTCCCTTCAGGCAACCTCTCTTTTGTTCTTACAGTTTAAGAGTTTGTTCCCGTTTCATCTGTTCAGTAGTTTTACTCCTATCTTCCATGACTCTCTCTGGCTTATTTCATTGAGCATAATACCCTCTAGGTCCAATTTGTTGCAAATGGTAGGTTTTCTTTCACCTTAACTCCTTGTCAGATTTTTGGATTCATTTTTGTATGGCGTTAGAGAGCAGTCTAGTTTCATTTGTTTGCATGCAGCTGTTCAACTTTCCCCACAGCATTCCTTGCTCCATTTTAAGTCCTTGACCCTTTTTAATAAACATATGTGGGCTTACTTCTGAACTCTCAATTCCATTCCATTGGTCTGTTTGTTTTTATTTCAACACGATATTTTGATTACTATCACTTTGAAGTACATTTGAAGCTGGGGAACATGACACCTCCATTTCATTTTTCCCCTTAGGACTGTTTTGGCTATTAGGGGTATTTTTTATAGTTCCAAATAAATTTATTGATATTTTGTTCTATTTCTGTGAAAAGTGTTGGGACTTTAATAGCTGGCCATTTTAACAGTAACTTCCATTTCATAAGCATGGAGAATCTTTTCATTTTTTGGTGTCTTCTATTGTTTGCAACAAGGTCTTAATAGTTTCACTGTACAATTCTTTCACCTCCTTGGTTAAATTTATTCTTAGGTATTTAATTCCTTTTGATGTGGTTGTAAATGGGCTTGTTTTCCCAACTTCTCTTTCTGCTATTTGTATATAGAAATACAACAGATTTTTATACATTACCTCTGTAGCCTGCCACTTAACTGAATTCATTTATATTTCTCATAATTTTTCTGTTGTCTTTGGGATTTTCTATGTGCACTGTCATGTTATCTGTAAATAGCGATAGTTTTACTTCTTCCTCTGCAATTTGGTTATCTTTTCTCTCCTTTTCTTGTCTAATTGCGCTAGCTTCACTCCACATTTTTGAACTATGCTCTAGTTTTTAGAAAGTAGGAGTACAGTTTTTAATAAGGCATGAGCTTGCCCTTGAGCAACTGGGTGAAGCAGGAATAGCTAAAAATATAAGCATTACTGGTATTTTTAAACACAACTTTCTGAAATAGAAAAGAACATGGAGAAGACAAATGGTTTTTCCTGTGGACTCCACACATAAATCTTCAAAGAGCACCTGATATTATTAAACTGTAATTACTCTGTTATTAATGCAAGGATGTCTTAAAATTAACCCAATTCACAGGAGGTTGAGAGCCTCGCTTACAGATTGCCCTGAAGAGACAGGAAATTTCTACTATAGAAACATAACCCAAATAAACACTTAACTCAAATCTTATACTAAATTCACAGGCAGAAAGAATACAGAGACAGGAGCAGCATACACCAGCTTGTCTAAGTTTATTTTATATATAAGAAAACTAATGTACAATGACTTTTCCAAGGTGACACTGCCCATCAGTAGTAGAACTAATACATTCCATTATTCTCTTTTCTTTTATCACTATCAAACGCTTACCTATCCCCCTACCGCCTCAAAAAAAATCAGAAGCTTCTTTGACTATCAAGCTTGCTTGGGTCATTTTAAGCTGAAGGGTAAAATAAAGAGGTATTATTTTCATCCGATCATGCAAAATAATCTTGGAAAATTTAAAGGGCGGGTGGTTTTTAAGCAGGTCATAAAAATTATTTACATATTTGTTTTGTTGCATCAACACCTAAAGGGTATATACCAATACATGATTTTAACTGCCAAGTTCTGATGTGACATTACACTTATAGTCTAAAATATAAATAAACAAGAGTTTCTTAATTACAATGTTTAGCTCTCAATGGTAGGCTCCAAGTAAGATGAAAGAGAAGCAGGAGCCCTATCAGTCTACAGCCCTCTTCACTTTGATGTTTATGCTCCCTCTATTTTCTTCTTTCATACCCTGCACAAATAACTGTCCTTATCAAGCACGACATGGCATAGTGAAAAAGTGTATGGTTCTACAGTCAGAGACCTGGGTTCAAGACTCATGCAGTCATTTAATGGCTGAGTAACTGTAGGCAATTATTTACTTCTTTGAGCTTCCTCCTCTTTCCTTAGTTATGATGGAGACAATATTGATCTCACAGCCTGGTTGAGAGAAATAATGAGATAACATATGCAGAATGCCTGGCATACAAAGTAAGTGACAGCTACTGTTATGACAAATATCAAAACAGAATCTAATGAGGTCAATAGGGCGGCTAAATCATTCAGCAGAAGAGACTGGCCAGTCTTCCCATAGCCCGTGATAGGGCTGTTGAAGGGTTTCAAGTTTGAACATGAGGAGGTAGATGAAGAGGGGAAATTTGATGAATCCAGGCCAAGCTGAAAAGCGGTTTCCTAAGAAGGAAGGAAACATTTTGCAGGCACATAAAAGTGAGCAGAACCCTTGATCTCTTAAGGGTTTACTTCAAGGCCTCACTCTCCATAGCTGCCAATTAGAACTAAATTTAGAGGAGTTCCTTGTTCTCTCCTTACTTTGGCATGGCAACATTCAGCAGAAACCGGGCTCCTTATGTAACAGAGCTGCTTGTTGACTGGGGGCTAACTGACAAGGTGGCCTGTGAAAGCTGGCCAACCCCCAGCCGAGAGCCATGGAGGCTCTCCCTAGGCCAGAGCCATGGCTCCACATGTGAGGTTAAAGGAACAGTGGGGAGGGAAAGAGGGAAGAGAGGACAGTGAAACTTAGGAAGGGTCAAAGTCAGAAGCACACTGTTCAGAAGGCAGGCGCAGGCACAATATCACTTAAACAATCACAATGGAAGGGTACAGTGTCTCTGCTGAAAACTGTAAAAACACTTAGAATCGTTCTTACTCTGTCAGAATGCAGGACACCTCAGGTGGTATGTCTGTCTTTTAAGGTCTTCAGCAATCTGACAACTGAAAATCCCCTAGATTCCCTCTCAAGGTAGTTCTCTAAACCACCAGGACTCGGGCCTCCCTGGTGGCGCAGCGGTTAAGCGCTGCGCTGTGGAGCTGTTGGCAGCGGCGACGCAAGTTCTACGCCCGGCTGGGGAGAGTCCCACATGGCGCGGCAGACCTCTCCTGCCTTGCCCGCTGCTCCCCTCAGCAGTGTATTTCTGATCTGCCTGTTCTGCTACCCGCTCTGTCTCTGGTGAACCCTCTCGCCGCCCCACGCCTCTGGCCTGTACCCCAACTTGTATGTATAAATAAAAAATAAATCTTAAAAAAATAAATAAATAAACCACCAGGACTCAAACCATCAATGTGACACTGCTTCACCTGAGTCCCTCTCCCCCTAGGGAACACCTGATTACTTTGTCCATCTTGCCAGGCATTAAACTTGCCAGGAAAAAAAAGGGGGGAGGGTAGGGAAGGTCACTCTGGAATCTTCAGGTATATTCAGCATTGTTCATAAATGGGAAGGTGTGGAACAAATCAAAACAATGCTTCTCTACAGCTGAGTAGGGCCATACTAGGAGAAAATCCTGAAACATGACGAAAGCCCAAGCTAGGCCAGGGAAGACTTCAAGTTTATAGGGTGGTACCTGTATCAGTACGGAAACAGGAACATTTCTAAAGGGGGAGAAAGATGGATTTAGGCTGAAAAGGGTTAAGACATTTCTCAGTGGGAGCAAAACCTAGAGTTTGCCATCAGAGGGTCTGCCTCATCATTCTTCACCACCTCTCATCGCAGCCTTGGCAACCTGGACATTCTAAATACACTGAACACAATAGCACCTTACAGAAGAACTCTTTCTTCTGTTTCTAGTTCATCAATAACACCCGAGTCACTTTAAATTGTGATTTAAGAATGCCTTAGTCTCTTAATTCAGCTCGGGGTTGGAGAATACCTAGACCACATGCCGCGACACCCCCACCTATATAGAAATCATAGCACCTTTCCCCTGAACCTAGAACCCAACTCCTCAGCAAAGGCAGCCATTACCAACAGCTGAGCTGACATGTTGGGAAAATCTCACTACCATACTTGATTCAGAAATTCACTCATGTAAGATTCACTAAGTGCTTAGAGCAGGTCAAGCACTACGCAGCACTTCCCTAGGTTCAGAAATGACTAAGACTCATTCTCTGATCTCTAGGAGCGAATAATTTAGTGGGGATGCCATTCTATGTCTGACCATAAGGTGCAATAAATGCTAATAAAGGTCAGATGCATGAAGTGTGACTGTAACGCAGAGTGAAGAACAATTAATAAGGGAGGATGAGGGTCAGGGAAAGTTTATAGACCTAACAGAGGTGATTACCAGAGAGACACAGAAGTCTGGATAACAGAGAAGGCGCGATATGAGAGAAAACCTGGAGGTGAGAATGCATAAGGCAGGTAAGAATTAGGAAAGTTTCATGTGAGTGAAGTGACGTGGCAATGATGGGGCATTTGAATGAACTGAATCACAACAGGAGAATCTGATGACATCACCTTAAATGTTTTTTTTGAACCAAATGGACAACAAAATTCCTATGCACACAGAACTCACCTTTTCAAAGTTGTGCACATTTCCTTGAGGGAAACTGGAACTGGATTGTTAGTCTGAATATTATTTTGCAAGCAAAGAGAACTCAACAGACTCAAAGAAACTGTTGCCCCTCTAGGTTTAAAATGTATCCAAAGAAGGCATGTTTGTCCCATGTGATCTTTAAACCCTTCACAGTACACATGGTTTCACCTCTGAGTACAGCTATAACTCTGTCCATTTCGGCTCAACATCCACACCTCATGTATCAAACATGAGAAGATACCTGCACAGCAACATCATTCTTTACCTGGTGAATAGTAACCCTTACCTATCGGCTGAGCCAGCTGCTATCTTGCTTCCATCAGGTGACCAAGAACATCTCAGAAGATTCTATAACGATGAATAAGCAGGAATCCAATGAATATAGTAATGTACCAAACTCCTCTTTGTTAAACTATAGAAGCACTAAGAGACCTTAGATTTCTTTTAAGTATTTTAATTATACTCCCCCAGAAGATCAAATAATTAATCCATAGCAATTATATTCTGTGGCCCAAGGCAGCACACTGTGTTACTTTATACCATATAACCAACTGCAGAAAATGCTTAATTTACATTAAAGTGAGCCTGGCAATAAAATTTTGTTCTGTCTACAGAGGCTCCCTTTATTCCATTTATCTTGAGTCTCATTAAAATTTTTTGTTTATCTTGAAGCAAAAAAAAAATACAAAATACAACAAAAAATAAGATTTTGATTTATAAAGTGAAACTGAATCTCAATGAGCTCTCAAAAGAAAGACATTAATCTTTATTAAATTATCTGTGGTGATTATGTCATACACTGCTTTCAAGAGCAGACCTGGGATTTGAGGATTTAGAAAAAAATCCTGTCTTTCAGAACCTGGACTATAGTGCTTACTGAGGGGAATGATATGTTCCCAGGGTTCTAGTGGTCGGTTACTGGAAAGCTGAGGTAGGCCGTCAAGTAATAATCACGGGGCCCTGGGTCTCAGGATGAATAAGGAGCAAGGAGGGCCAAGGCATTATAATCAGAAGTTCTAAATTTGCAGCTTGGCTCCAGCACTATCTATGTTATTGCCTATGGTTCTATTTCTGGCAAAAACAGTTTAATAAAGAACAGTGTTAATGGAATAAGTCCCTTTTTAGTAGAGCTACTGCTCTCTATCCTTACACATTACCGTAAATGTTTTTTTGAACCAAAGGACAGTAAAATTCCTTTGCACACAGAACACACCTTTTCAAAGTTGTGCACATTTCCTTGAAATATCTTCACACATCTCTCTTTGGGAGCAAATGGCCTCACATCCCAGACTCGAACTGTAAATTCAAACAAACAAACCAAAATAGCTAAAAGGATCTTTTCTCTACTGGGAATGACATGTATTCAAGTTCCATTAACAGGGACTAAGAACTCAGGAAAGGTGAGAGGGTAGGTAGGGAAATGTCACACTAGTGAGGATTTGCAGCAGGAAGTTAGCTGGGCGTGACAGTAATGTCAACAAAACATTTTGCAAATGATCCCTCTGCCAATTCAACGTAGCAAGTTTCAATACAACAATTTAAATATCATTGACAACTGTAACAATGAATCTATAAAAGTCAAACTTAGGACCGACCTTTTCTAATTTTACTCCTGGGGCACCTAACAATCTAAACCTGAACAAAGTGAAATATATTAAATGAGTACTGTGCCAAGAATCACAAAAAGTAAATTTTGATCTCCAGTTTTGCTGTGCTGACATTTGGGTGATGCTAGATCAATAATGAGGTTCTTTGTGTCTTGATCTCCTCTGTAAAATGAGACTACCATTTGCTCTTTTTTTTTTTTAATAAGAGCACTTTAAGTATTAAATAAGATGATATACAAGAAAGAGCCCTAAGAGACTGGAGGCAGTAAACAAAAATAAAGAATTTGCAACTTTATTATGTAGTCATAACAAGAAATCTTAATATTATCACCTAGGGAATTTCCTCGTTCCTTACTGTGAACAATGCTAGAATTAATGGTAAATCTATTGAAATCATAATATATGTATAAACACTCACAGCAAGCAGTCAATACAGCCATTATTAACTAATAAAGCTATACCTATAGGAGAATGAATTATTTGATATCATTTATTTTAGTGTGAAAAAGTTAACACTAACCTTTAAAAAAGGGGAAACTATGCATATGTAAGTTGGCCATTGAGTTGAGAATAAAGCATTCTGCTAAGGACGTTCATTTCATTCCACAAGTAGTTATTGAATACTCACTGAATGCCAGATACTGTTTTAGTTACAAAATATCAGTGAAAACATTTTAGTTCTGGACAAGTCTATGAACTTGTACACCAGACAGGCACTTGTAAATTCTCCCAATATTTAAGCATATAATCCAACAAGTCATCTCCTTTTTTTCCTATAGCAAACCCATCTTCCCATTCTACGACCACAAAACAAAGAAGGTGTTTTTGGATAAATCCAAAATGTTGAGATGGGTTTTGTTTTTAAAAAGATTTATTTATTGGGGCCTCCCTGGTGGTGCAAGGGTTAAGTCTCAGCACTATGAAGCTATTGGCAGCCACTGCAGCACGATGAGTTTGATCCTGGCCAGGGAGCTACACCACATGGCACAGCAGACCTTTCCTGTCTCGCCCGCTGCTCCCCTCAGCAGTGTATTTCAGTCAATCTACCTGTTCTGCTCCCCACTTTGTCTCTGGCGAATCCTCTCAAACACCGCCCCACCCCCCATACCTCAACTCTTGTATGCACAAATAAATAAATCTTTTTACTTTGGAACAGGCGGAATGACTGAAATACACTGCAGAGGGGAACAGTGGGCAAGGCAGAAGTGTGCTGTGCCATGTGGGAAGCTCCCTGGCCGGGATCGAACTTGTGCTGCAGGGCTGCTGATAGCTTTCTAGTGCTGAGACTTAACTACCCTTGCGCCACCAGGGAGGCCCCCTAAAATGTTGAGATGGTTAAATGAGAACCTCCTGTCACACCAGTGTTTGGAGTGGGGAAGGAAGATTCACTCGCAGAAAGAGCACAACTGAAATATCAACAGGTCTACTGAGCATGCAAACTTGACACTCTGAAAATGCTTGCGAACTGCCTTGCATGGACCTTTAAAATCTCACTTTTCTCAATAAATGCAACACTACGAGTTTCTTGTACGCTGTTTGGATCCACAGCACACCAGAGTTGAAATGGGCCTTAAAATTTAAGTCCAGTCCTCTTATTTTATAATGCCAAGAAAGGAGAAATGCTATACGTAAAGTTGCTCAGACATTAAATGGCAGATCTGGACTATTATCCTGGCTTCTTGACCAACTCTTCTAAAACTTTCTCTAACGTGTTCTATTTACTGCCGTGGATAGAAAGCTGCAAGCCATCCATGACTTTTTCTCCTTGGGTCTCAGTACATATCTCTAGCACTGGAAGCCCACTTCTCTAGGATCCACACTGACTGGGCACTGGGAGAGTTTTCCTTTCCCAAGTTACCTGTATTGTCCATTGCATTGGACAAGAGGTAAGAGCCTTCAGAACTTAAACTAAGGCCAGTCACCGAATCTGCATGGCCTCTCATGGTGTACGTTAGCTTGTTTTGGCGCAGGTCCCAGACCTGTACAATGAACAAATAAAGACAATTTAATAACAAAAATCCCAGAAAAACCTGTTTTCAGAAATCAAATTGAGAATGGTAAAGAAATAGAGATACTAAAGAGTCACCTGCCTAGAGAAACTGGTATTCCTTCTTAATCTGGCTCTGAGTCTATTATTTTACCACAAAATATGGTATTTCTGTTGAAGAATAAAATTCTTGCTTTCCCAAAAAGGGAGTCAGTTATTGCATTTGATTAGATGAATATAAACTAATGAATGCCAAATATTAAAGTAAAATTCAACAAAAAAATGACAATTTTTAGAGGTCATTTTCAAATCAAACAAAATTAGGTGTTTAAAAATGAAGGAACATTTAAAATGCTTTCAGTATGATTCTTAGTAATTATAAAGCTACATAAAAACAAGTAAATGTCATCTAAAAAAGGCATTTTGAACCGCATGTAAAATGTATCTAACAAGTAATATGCAAAAATATATCTGCTTAAAATTTTTTCATTTACTCTCATAATACGTATACACACAATGGAAAGCACACTTATGCCAAATAAACTGCAGATTCACTGTTGCCTGGGTAAGATAAGTTAGAGAAACAATTCAGCTGAAAATAACCTAAAGTCAAATAGTATATCCAGTTATGCCTCAACAGTACATTGCAATGCTACGAGTTCACATGCAGGAAACAACATAGTAGAATGGAAAGAACAGGGACTTAGGGACAGACTGACTGAGTCAGTCTTTGCCACTTAAGAGTTATGAGCTATTGTGTTATTGGGCCACTAGCCCTTCTCTGAGTCTGTTTCTGGTCTTTATATGAGAATAACAACATGTACTTCTTATGACTGTTGTGAAGAGAATGTTCTCTTTATAAAGAGAACATTTAGCATTTGCCTGGTACCTAGCAGGTCCGCAATAATTGGTAGCTATTATTAAGCAAACCTTTCTAAAAATAACTGAAGACTAAATGTAAAAATGTTTATATAAGTTCTTAAAAGCTATTAAAAAAGGAAAATACAAAGCAGTTTAAAAAATTATATAGACTAGAACTATGTGAAAAATATATTAAAGCCAGGAGAAATGGTCTGGAATGTCATATGGAAAAAGAACACTGGTAGTTCACTTAATTTTCTCCTAATGAGATTTAAAACTGCCATGTAGTTTTTCTAAATGGAAACAAAAATTGCTATCCCTTTAAGGAAGGTAACTTCCTCATCTAGAAAAGAATTTGGTGTTGTGTATCAAAGCAATACATAAGACAGACAACTCCATTTTCCCCATCAATAACTCATTCATGTGTGGAACCCAGCATCCTTTATATACAATCATTTCTGTGTCAGGATGTTTGCTGCCTCAATAATCAGGTAAGCTTGAAATGGCTGACATTTTTTGTTCAAGCTATTGTTCCTCTTCACAGAAAGCACTGTGGAAATCCTTAACTCTTCAACAATTAGAAGAGAATGTAATTTGCCATTCCTCACAGCACTTGGGTGCTATTTTCAGACTTTCGTCCTTGTGTTGTGCACACATTGTTTGTGCAGCACCAAAATTTACCTGGGATTTGCTACAGAAAGAGTGAGTAGGAAACTAATATAAGCAAATCATTTTGCAAATGACCTGATAAGCTTTTTGGTGAACATCTGGGCATCTGTAAGAGGCAGGCACTGTTGGCTATTCAAAAAAAAATAAAGAAGAAAGAAAGGAAAAAAGATAGTCCCTGCTCTCATGGAGCTTTCAGTCTAGCCAGGAAAACAGATAAATGACAAGAGGGGCCTGTACAAAGAGCAAGAGCTAAGAAGGATTAATTCTCCGGTGAAATAGGGAGAGCAGTGAGAAAGGGAAAGTTCACAGAGAATGAAGGATTTGAACAGGGTATAAAAGAGGAAAGATGTATTTTTTACTTAGACAAAATATAATGACAGTCCTAAGAAAAGTGATATGTGAAAGTAGAGCCATGAAAAAAATTGCTGGATTATAGGCAATCACTCAAAGAGGGAATCAGCAATACTTGAGAGGAAGGTATGCAGAGGCTAGCTCGTGCAAGGTTTTGAATGCCTAGCTTGGACTTCATCTTCCTCACTGGGGAGTCACAGAAGGGCTCAGAGTAGTGGAATGAGTTAGTCAGGTGTGCATTTTAGAAAAATCCTTTTACCCTAGTTTACTTAAGGGATGTGAGGTTGGAAAAAAAATCAGTGAGGATCTATTCTATCCCCTTAGCCACTAGATTAATATAAAACATTAAACTGTCAGCTAAATTCCCATTCTGACTAGTGCTCAGGGTTATAAGAAATGCCAAAGAATTGT
This sequence comes from Scalopus aquaticus, assembly GCA_004024925.1. Taxonomy (NCBI): domain Eukaryota; kingdom Metazoa; phylum Chordata; class Mammalia; order Eulipotyphla; family Talpidae; genus Scalopus; species Scalopus aquaticus. The sequence continues at coordinate 106,925 of PVIJ01001707.1, forward strand.
CAGTCAGCCCTTCCAGCCATCAGGCAGAGGCACATTTTCTTCTTTTATTCATTTCCTATAACTAATCCTATCCCCAGTCAGTCCCATGAGGTTTACAGGAACAGCATATTTGCTCACAAATATACATAGAATTTGTTTAACTATGACTTTAAAAGGGGGCTCCCATTCCCTGCTTACCCCCTCTTTGTTAGAACAGGCAAACAAATAAAAAGCAAACAAAACCGTATTCTTTCAGGAATGTCTCCTAAGGTAGTGAGACAGTGTAGTGATTTGTCAAGCAGGTACTCAAGACTGGTAAGCCCCAAATGCTTAAAAGGAACATGCTGATTGTCTAGAAGCAGTAAGATAAGAGTGGAAAGATTAGTTGCCCTCTGGAGTGCTGGTCCTAACTCTATCACTGATTGAGTGTTCACTTATGTGACCTTCGCCAAATCACTCATAAAGTCTTACAGACTTCTGTAAAATAAGTGGGACGGACTAGATATCCAAGGTCCTTTTTAGGTTTAACATTCTTTGAATCTATTTCTGAATGAAAAGACCTCTTCTGCATTTAAAAAGAAATTAGCAAGGGCCTGAGGATAATTAAGAGTCCTTCTAGGACCCGGGCAGTTACTCACCCCACAGCATGTAAAAATGGTGGTGTTAGAAAGGGAGAAGATGCTTTTCTAACTGACTTACATTTCTCTAGCACACCCCTTAGTAACAGAAGACCAAAATAAAACCAATTAACTATAGTAACCTGATTTCTGTATTAGATGATATCAACTGCTATTACCAAAAAAGAATCTGGCAACCTGAATCCAAAATAGGAAACATCCTTATATTTGTTAACACATTAATTTTTATCTAGAAATTTATTATAAATATGAAAAAAAATTCATGCACATATATGTGTATAGCAGCATAACTTGTATATTGATACACATGAAACAGTCTAAACTTTCAGTAACGTGGTTGTCATTGAACTATTTAATATTCTAATAAAAGTAAAATGATGATAATGGCAGTTGTCATATATTGAACACTTAACTACATACCTGCCATATTGATGAAAACACTATATTCTTCATCTAATTTAAATAACAATCACATGCATTAGGCAAGAATTCCCATTTAGAGATAAGAAATGGAAACTCAAGAGTTTAAAGAGTTTTCTTAAGATCTCATAGGTGATATTAAGGTGGTAGACAGAGAAAAATGATCCTAATTACATGGTATGAAGGAAAGAAGAGTGATATTATATAGAGAGGAACTAGGAGAAGGTCTAGTTTAGTCTAAGAAATCCTCTCAGAAGAGAAGATATGTAAGGGTGAGAAGTGAAAACAGAGTGAGCCAGAATGGTCTGATTCTCCAAATAATTACATGGTGGAAAAGGGATGGGAAGTTCAGTTTCAGAAATGGTGAATTTGAAGTACTTATGAGATATCCAAGTGAATAATACCTAGTAAATGGTTATATACAGTTAAGTAACTCGTTACATACAGTTAAAGTTCTGGAGTTGAAGATCTGGACTAGTAAAACAGAGTCATTCGCACAGAGATGACATCACAGAAGTAGATGAGAATTGCCCAGGGAAAAGGTTTTAGTGAGAAAAGCACCTAGCAAAGAACCTTGGGGAATAGTGACATCTATTTTTAAAGGCTTTATTTTAAAATAATGACATTTAAAGAATGCAGAGAGAGAGAGCTGCTTGTATCTGAGAATATGCCAGCAGGTATGTTGTCAAAGTCACAGCCAGTTTAAAACCAACTAAACAGAACTACTGGATTTAATAACAGAGGGCTCACTGGAGACTAAAGAGTATCAAATGAGACAAGGAAGGTAGAAGTCAGACTCCTAAATGATTGGGAGATATGGAATTGATGAATGAAAGGGAGGTAAGGATAGAAGACAGTAGTATAGGAAATTCTTCTGCAGCTTTCTCACTGGTATCAAGAACAAGACTCTGGATCCAAATTCTGAGTTTTGAACTGAGATTCCATCACTTATTAGTTGTATAACCTTGGATTAAATTGTGCCTCTTTTAGCTGTAAAACAGCACTGATTTTATGAGATTGTTGTGAAATTAAATGAATTAATAAGGTAAAGCTCTAATGTCCAGGCCTGATACAAAGTAAGCAATACGTAAGTGTCAGCTGGTGATGATAATATTACTATCATTACCTACACTGTCATGGTGTTTCAAGCTTAGCTGTGAAGGGAAAGACTGACAGGGAATTAAATTAATAAGAGGATGTAGAATGGAAGGTAAAGTCCCCTACTAGAAAGACGTAAGCATGATGAAATGCTGATAAGCAGCAGAAGACTCTGGAGATGAAAATATAAAGACTGAAAAATTGATGCCATGAGATCCTAGAGGCAGAAAATAGGTTAAAATCCTTCTATTTAAGTTACTATCTATGGACAAAAGTAAGAACATGTCATCCATAGTAATAGCAAAGGGGGCAAGGAAGGACAGGCACACAGTACAATTTTTCAGACAGCGGTAATAAGAAGTTGAGTATTTTTATCTAGTAGTTCCTATCACAATAAAGCAGAAAGTTAAGGTAAAAAAGTCTTTGAAATCCTTGAAGAACTCAGTGAGTATGGCAGGCACAAATTGTGTAGCCCTCCAAAACCACTTCAAGTTTACTGGTACGTGCTATATCCAACTCTGCTAAGTTGCTCTTGATGCATAAGATTCATTTAGCCCCCACAACAACCCTATGAGATAGCTGCTATTGTTATTATTATTACCACCAAGGTACACAAGAGAAAACAGGATTAAAGAAATAACCTGAAGTCACAAAAAACTAGAAAATGGTGGAAATGGAATTAGAACCCAAGTCAATTGCTCGTAAGTTTGAGCTACACTATACTGACACACGGTTTACTGGCTATTTCTCCAACCAATTACTTTCTCATTCTCAGTTACAGACTCTCCAAAACTTCCTTTCCCTAGTCTCAAAGAAGTTTCAAAAGCCTTGAGGTAGGGAATGCGACTCCCTATTTTCACACAGGGGCTTCCCACTTCACATAAACTACCTGGTCCTTGATAGTATTTATATGATCTTCAATGCAACTCCTGATTTAGAAAGTCAGTGAGGTTAAGGGAGAAAGAAAATAAGACCCAAATCACTATCTTCTTTTTAGTTGGCATTTAATGCAGAACTACCCCACAATCTCAGAAGTTTGAAAAGATTCACCTCTGAGTGAAGTCGGGTGAAAGGGAACGTAACCTAAACATCAAACATACCTTGATATCATTGTCTATCCCACCAGAAATAATCTGATCACTTGTGTCATTGAAGGTCACAGCTAACACCTGGTAAGTGTTCTGAAATGTCTGGATGGCTGCTTTCTTCCGGATATCCCAAAGCTGAAGGAAAGGAACATGAGCCTTTTAACATCATTCTAACAGTAACTGCACAATACATCCCTAAGCCCGAGATTAAGGAAAAGTTTGTCAAATCATTAGTAAAGAACCACGAATTTAATAAATAGAAACTTCCATGGTTACACAGGACAAAGAACACAAATTTTACAAAATCAGTTCCGAAAATTCACTTAAATAAATAACAATTACAAGCAGGAACAACAAACCCTGGGGAGAAGATAATTTCAAGAGTTAACACATTCTAATATTCAAATGTCTAATTTTCAATAAATAAAAGGCATGAAAATAAGCAAAAGTATGGCCCATACACAAGAAAAAATAAATTGTCTTCAACAAGTAGTGTGTGCACAGCTGGATAACATGTAAAAGAATGAAGCTGGACCCCCACATCGTGTAGGCGTACTCTTTACAGTCTTGGATTTGGAGTGAATTCTTAGATGACACCAAAAGCACAAGTGACATAAAGGAAAAAAAAAAGATAAATCAGACTTCATAAAAATTAAAAACTTTTGTACATCAAAGGATATTATCACTTTGTGGTCTGCTCACATATTAGTAACGTGTTTTTGTCACCAGTATCAGGTGGCTGCTCACATATTAATACGTGTTCATCTAGTTTTCCGTTTTTCACACCACGGTGGATTTATTTGGAACTATTTCTTTGATTGTATTCAGTCTAGAAGCTTTACACATTGTTTTGGTGAAAGTATAAGGTGTTTTATGAGAGCTATTACAGTTTTTTTAATATCCAGTAGTTCAGGAGTTGTGTGTGTTTTATTGAATGCTTATACCATTCATGCGGTGGCACAGAAAATGGCCGGCCCCAAGGGCTGGTAAATTTAAAGGGCACCGGCACACAAAGTGTTATGAAGAAATGAGAAGACATTGAAGAAAATATTTGCAAAATATGTATCTGAAAAAGATCTAGTTACAGGGCCTCCCTGGTGGCACAGGGGTTAAGCACTGCGCTGTGGAGCCGTCAGCAGTGGCAACTCAAGTTCGACGCCCGGCCAGGGAGATTCCCACATGGTGCGGCAGACCTCTCCTGCCTCGCCCGCTGCTCCCCTCAGCAGTGTATTTCAGTCAATCTGCCTGTTCTGCTCCCCACTCTGTCTCTGGTGAATCCTCTCGCCACCCCACAAGTCTGGCCTGTACCGCAGCTTGTATGCATAAATAAATAAATCTTAAAAAAAAAAAGATATAATTACAGAATAAAGAACTCAAAATAACACAAAGATATAAAAAGCCCAATTAATAAAAAAGGGTAAAGTACTTGAATAAACTGTTTCAGAAGATATGAAAATGAGTGCTAAGCACATGAAATCATTTCAGAAATACAAACTGAAACAACACTTAGATACTACTTCATAGGATGGTTATAAAAAACCCCAGAAAATAAATGTTGGTGAGGATGTGGAGAAACTGGAACCCTTATACATTGCTGGTGGGATTATAAAATGAGGCAGCTCTACAGAAATTCCTCAAAAAGTTAAGTATATAATTACCTTATGACCTAGCCAGGTATATATTCAAGAGAAATAAAAATAGGTGTTCACAGAAAACTTGTACATGAATGTTGTAGCAGCATTACTTACAGTAGCTAAAAGTGGAAACAACCCAATATCCATTAACAGATGGTAACATGAGTAGTCTCTGTGCTAACATGTCTCACCCCTCAAATTCTCATGGTTTAGGTTGGAAAGTAGTTTCTGCTTTATGTATGAAAACATGACTAAAAAGGCTTAGGCTGTGATTCAGACTAATGGTCAAAGACAGTGCTTTACTCCTCTTCTAGAGACAACAGCCTGCAAGTCAACCCCTCTAGCTACAGGGTCAAATCTAAACCTCTTATTTTGCAATTTAAGATCATGGTAATTTGTCTCCCTCTTATCTTCCCAGACTTACTATCTTCGTCTAACAGATATTCTTACTCATATCAAATCAATCTTTGTCTTTATCCTAAAAGTAGCCACCTAAAGTTTGATTCAAATCTAGAACTTTAGTTCCAATCATCATTTTTATAAGATTTGAAAGAGCCATAAACTCACTAAAAAGTGGGAAGTAAAAGAGAACTTTCCCTCCCAAATTTGACTGTAACTTGCTAATGTCCTATCACCCTTAAATACTTTAGATATTCTCCTACGTAATTAACTATCAAAATCAGGGAATTAACAGATACATTACTAACACTTGATGCTCTGAGCTCATTCGAATGTTACCACTTGTCTCAATGTTTTTCTTTGCAAAAATACTCAGTTCAAAATCATGTGTTGAATTTAGCTGTTATATTTTAGCACAGAATATTTCCTCAAACTTTCCTTGAGTTTTATGACCATGGGACTCCAGAAAAGTACAGGACAGTAATTTTGTAGAATGTCTCTTAGTTTGGCTTGTGTGACGTTTCCTCAAGATTAGACTCAAGTTATGCACCCTTGGCAGGAAAATCACTGAATGATGTTGCATTTTCATTGTGTCCTATCAAGTGGTTCACAATTTTGCTTTTTCCCATTGCTACTAATATTTAGTCTGATCATTTGATCAAGATGTTCTTATGACAAACTTTCTTGCACAAGATGTTCCAGGCTCATGTACTTTCTCTGCCCAGTCCTGAAACAAGGAGACCTAGTTCCTTTCAGTGGAAAACTGCACTTAAAGGCCAAGACCTGCATAGCAGATGTATTTATTGCTATTGAGGTAGTACTGTTCTTAAACCCTCTCAATGGACAGTTAGGCAATCTATTTTTTCCCTGTATCTATCTATATATTCAAAGTCTTGGTTCACATTGATACTTAACAATTGGATACCAACACTACAAGATGCATTTTAGTTTTCTTTGTCTGTATTGGTAACTCCTTTCTCTGACACTAAGAAATCTTTCATACTTATTACATTTACTTACTTGAATACCAAAACAATAACACAATGCTAAAGCAATGGGCCAAGGCTAGTATGGGGAAGGTAGGCTAGGTAATGTGGGCAAATTCAGTGGGCCTGGGTAGCTCAGGAGACCCCACAAACTCAGTGGGCCTCAGTAGCCCAGGAAAACTCCACACAGTTTGTGGACCTCGGTAGTCTAGTGGATCCAGCAGACCCAGCCAATTAGCAAGAGACACAACATGGCGACCCCCATTCCTTGCCCATTATACCCATAAGCACCTACTTCTCACTGTCTCAGTGGCTTCCCAGTCTGGACCCCTCTCTGCTCGGAGTGCTTTCCTGTCCTTACCTAGCAGTACCTGTCCTTACTCTTATCTACCAATAATTATCTTGCTTTTCTGTAACTTTGGCACTGACAGTGAATTCTTTCCTTGAAGAAGAACCAAAAAAGAGCCCTTCTGAGTCCTCAGACTCCAGGCCTGCTCCCAAAACCTGAAACTGTGTTTCAGTAGTGTAGGATAAGTGAAGGAGGCACCAGGTTTTTCCGCCCTCCTGCCGTTGGACTTGATGATGGACACGTGGTCAAGAGTGGTGGGTATACTTCTTAAAACTGACAAACTACTATGCTACATTGACACATCTTAATCACCCATGTCCATGGTTTATGTTAGGACTCACTCTTGCTGGCAGTCATTCATTCTATGTGTTTGGACACGTAGGTAAGGACACACATCACTATGGGTATCTTAGTTTTGTCACTGCTCTAAAAGTTTTCTGCGTTCTGCCTTATTCACCCCTCCTCTCCCACCATCCCAACCTCTGATATTTTTATTCTCTACAGTTTTGCCTTCTCCAGAATTTATGTCATTAGAAACAACTAGTAAATAACCTCTTTATCCTGGCTTCTTTCATTTAGTAATATGCATTTAAGAGTCCCCTGTGTCTTTTCATGGCTTGATAGCTTATTTATTTTTAGTGCTGAATACATTCCATTTCCCATTGTTTATCTGATTATCTGCAGGACATATTGGTTGTTTCTAATAGTTGGCACATATAATAAAGCTTCTATACACAGCTGTGTATCGGTTTTCATGTGAAGCAAAGTTTTTAACTCCTTTAGGTAATTACCAAGGAGCATGATTACTGGTAAGAGTATGTTTAGCTTTGTAAGAAACCACCCATCTTCCAAAGTGACTGCACTATTTTGCATATCTAACTGCAATGAATGTGTTGTTCCACATCCTCTTCAGCATTTGATGGGGGTGTCAGAATTTTGGCCTTTCTAACAGATAAACAATGGTATCTTGTTTTCATTTGCCTTTCTCTGATAATATGTGGAGCTTCAGGCCTCCCTGGTGGTGCAGCGGGTTAAGCCCTGCCCTGTGGAGTTGTCAGCAGCGGCGATGCACATTCGAAGCCTGGCTGGGGAGATTCCCAGGTGGCGCGGCAGACCTCTCCTGCCTCGCTCGCTGCTCCCCTCAGCAGTGTATTTCCGTCAATCTGTCTGTTCTGCTCCCCGCTCTGTCTCTGGTGAGCCCTCTCGCCGCTCCACACCTCTGGCCTGTACCCCAGCTTGTATGCATAAATAAATAAATCTTTAAAAAAAAAATATGTGGAGCTTCTTTTCATATTCTATTTGCCATCTGTGTATCTTCTTTGGTAGGTGGCTGTTAAGGTCTTTAGCTCATTTTTTAATTAGATTGCTTACTGTTTTAAGAGTTCTTTATTTATTTTGATTAACAGCCCTTTATTGTGTGTGTCTTTTGCCAAGTATTAACTCCCAGTCTCTGGTTTGTCTTCTCACTCTGTTGACACTATCTTTCACAGAATAGAAGTTTTTAATTTTAGTGTAGACCGGCTTATCAATTATTTCTTTGATGATTGTGCCTTGGATTTGTATCTAAAAAGTCATGCCATATGTTACCTTCTATGGGTTTCATATTTTCTGTTTCACATTTAAGGTCTATAATCCACTTGAGTTGGTTTTTGTGAAAGATGTAAGGCTTGTGTCTAGATTCATCTTTTTAGATATATCAATAGATGTTCAGTTGCTCCAGCACCATTTTTTGAAGAAACTTTGCTTCTTTGTCTAAGATCAGTTGACTATATACTTCCGGACTATCTGTTCCCTTCCACTGACCTGTTTGTTCTTTCCCCAATACTACACTGTCTTGACTATTGTAGATTTATAGTAAGTCTGGAAGTTGGGCCAATTTTGTTGTCCATCAATATACTGTTGACTATTTTGAGTGTTTTGCCTTTCTGTATAAATTTAGAACTATTTTGTTGATACTCAGAAAATAACTTGCTAAAATTTTGCTTGGGATTGCACTGAATCTAGATAGGTCAAGCTGGGTAGAATTGGCATCTCGATAATACTGAATTTTGCATCCACTGAACATGAAATATCTTTCCATTTGTTTCAATCACTCTTGGTTTTATTCTTCAGAGTTTGAAATTTTATAGGTCTTGAAATTATATAGATCTGAATTTTTTTTTTAAGGATTTTATTTATATATGCATACAAGAGCTGGGAGACTGCATACTCTGGCAGGAGATGCTGATAACGGGTGGGGCAGGGGCGGGTCTGTGTATGAATGGGGGCAGTGGATACATGCGAAATCTCTGTACCTTCCACTTTATCTTGTGATCCAAAAACTGCCCTAAAAAGAGTCTTACTAGGGCCTCCCTGGTGGTGCAGCGGTTAAGCGCTGTGCTGTGGAGCTGTCGGCAGCTGCGACGCAAGTTCGAAGCCCGGCCGGGGAGATTACCACGTGGTGTGGCAGACCTCTCCTGCCTTGCCCGCTGCTCCCCTCAGCAGTGTATTTCTGTTGATCTACCTGTTCTGCTCCCTGCTCTGTCTCTGGTGAACCCTCTTGCCGCCCCACGCCTTTGGCCTGTACCCCAACTTGTATGCATAAATAAATAAATCTTAAAAAAAAAAGGTCTTAATTATGACCAAAAAATTCCCGTTCCAGAGCTACTGAAACCTAATTGTGTATTTTTAATATTTACTTATTTTTGTGTAGAAGAACTGAGGAATAGGTCAGAGGTGTGGGGGATGAGAGGTTTCACCAGAGACAGAGCAGAACAGGTGGATTTAATGAAAGGGGAGCAGTGGGTGAGACAGGAGAGGTCTGCTGCACCATATGTGGGTTAGCTCCCTGGCCTGGGATCGAACTCAGGCTGCAGTGGTGATAGCGCTGAGACTTACGCCTTAGGCCACCATGGAGGCCCTAACTGGGTATTTATTTTTTTTTTTAAAAAAAAGATTTATTTATTTATTTACGCATACAAGCTGGGGTGTAGGCCAGAGGTGTGGGGTGGTGAAAGGATTTACCAGAGACAGAGTGGGGAGCAGAACAGGCAGACAGACTGAAGTACACTGCTGAGGGGCGCAATGGGCGAGACAGGAGAGGTCTGCTGTGCCATGTGGGAATCTCCTTGGCCGGGTATCGAACTCATGCTGCACTGGCTCTGGACAGCTTGATAGTGCTGTGCTTAACCCGTCACGCCACCAGGGAGGCCTCTAGTTGGGTATTTAACAGGTTCTTCAAGGTGATTCTGATATACAGACAGGTTGGAAATAACTGGAATGAATGACCTTTTAAGATCCCATCCTATTCGCTAAAACCATGTACTGAGTTTTTACACACTGTCTATAATTTCCCAAAGTTGTAACACATATGTATTTCTGTCACTGTTATAAAGATTGAAGGGTGATCAGAAAAGTGAATTGCCATGAATTCAATTTAGGTGATCCATTGTATTCCAAGTCAAAGTGGTTCTAACATTATTTTGCAGAATACTTAAAAAGTGTTTTGGCTACTAAAAACAAAGCTGTGAAGAGGAAGGTACAGCACAGGTGGGAAGGCAAGACTAGGTGCATATTGTCACCTCAGAAATGGCAACACACAGACAAACAACACCCACCTTAACTGTACCATCGTCACTGCCAGTGCAGACAAGCTGGGGGCCCCTCCTGGCTGGATAACAGGAATTCACAAAGGAAGTATGTCCTTTCAGTCTTTTAACCCTCTCACCAGTTTCACTATCCCACACTGCCACAGTTTTATCTGTGGATGCTGAGAAGAGCATACTAGAAGGTAAGAGGTAGAACAAAAAAGAAGTAAATGAAGACAAACAATAGCAATTTATCTTTTCCATTTGCCAAAGTACTCAAGATCACTGACATGCTATGCTCTGGCAGTTGGCATGATACTGAAATACTTCACCCTACTTTTAAAAACTGAAACTGTGTTTCAGACACAGTTACAAGGTCTACCTTATGAAATATTTTTAAAAATTTCCTTCTGTAGTTCCCATGATACAATATACATCTAAAACAGTTTTTTCAATCTTTTCCTCCTTTGTGATAGACAACACCTTACGCACAAGATATCCTCCCACTTGGAAATGTTTAATTATTCCTTGCTGCAGAGGTAAGATAAACCTTCTGATCTGATGGCTGAGCAATTTTACCTCTCTAAAAAAATCAAAGTTTTTGTTTATGAGGTTAATCTAAGTTATAATTAATTTGATGTTTTCTTTACTCAAATATGAACAGGAAAAAGCCATGTTATGTACCAGCTGACCCAGGGAACGCTAAGATTATAGAGATAAAAGATAAAAAAATATAAAATTTTTACCAAAATGCCTAATGTGAATAATTCACTTTGTATAACCACATTTCCATAAATCTACAGTTATTTTAAAACTATGCAATCATTAAAATGTCTATGATAGGGGCCTCCCCGGTGGCGCAGCGGTTAAGTGCTGCGCTCTGGAGCTGTCGGCAGCGGCGACGCGAGTTCGACGCCCGGCCGGGGAGAATCCCACATGGTGCGGCAGACCTCTCCTGCCTCCCCGCTGCTCCCCTCAGCAGTGTATTTCTGATCTGCCTGTTCTGCTACCCGCTCTGTCTCTGGTGAACCCTCTCGCCGCCCCACAGCTCTGGCTTGTACCCCAGCTTGTATGTATAAATAAAAAATAAATCTTTAAAAAAAAAAATGTCTATGATAATAGCATGTTATGACAAATAGATACGTTAGGTGAATAAAGTTAAGGGATAAAAGGAGCAGACAAGATTGTAAACATAATTCTAACATACAGTGTAAGTAAAAACCAAATAGCTTTGAGTAGGAAAAAGGCTTGAGAAAAAAGTGTCAAGATATTAACAGCAATTATCTTTGTAATGGTAAGAATATGGATTATTTTTTTATTTTTTTTTGCTGTAAGTTTTTCAAAATAAAGTATTTTATCACTTTTATAATAGGTAACATACATAAAATAAAACAAACATTTGGTCTTAAAAAGAAAGCAAATTTGTCTGACTGCTGGTAAGTTAAATGATGGATACATAGAACAATAAACACCTGACTTGAGGTTGACAGTGATAGGAAAATAATGGAGTTGCTCAAAATGCAGTAGCTTCTGACAGCAGGGGATCTTGACAGAGTAAACTCAAAAGATGAAATGCAAAAGGATGGCAAGAACACTTAGTATGAGAAGGGGCTGTCACTCAACACTATAGAATACTCACCTGCCATCTGTGTTATAATGCAGTTCCATCACTGCTCCACTGTGTCCTTTCAATGTAGCGTAGTTATCACAGTCACCATAGACATTCCACAACACTGTTAGGGAGACAGTGGTTCCATGAGTATTATCAGGCAAAAAAACATCACTGACCATGGAAAGGGTACTTATGAATTTATCAGGACAACAGTTCTGAAATTATACTCCCTTGGAACACTATTAGTTCTACCAGCTATACCAATTTCCTGACACTGAAATAAAAATAATGGCAATAGTTCCACATTTCATAAGGTGGTTAAAAAAAAAATAGTTAATGTATCTAATTGTAAAATCAAGTTATTTCCTATTTTTTAAAAAAGTTGGTACTCATTACTGCTTGTCTGCAATGAGTAAAAGCAGAAAACAAAATGATGGCACTGAGGGAAAATAAAGGAAACAGCAACTGATTTGAGGGCCACATGGCAATGAATTTGTACTACATTTATTTATTCCAAGTATACTAAGTACCTATTATACATCAGGTGTTGGGGTAAAATGAGGTAAATGAATACACAGTTCCTATGCTCAAGGAGCTTAGTCCAGCAAGGAGTGAAGTTTTATGAGTGTTATTAAGGAGGATTAATGTACATAATAAGGTACATATGTATATACCACTATACACACACACACACACACACACACACACACACACACGTTACTTTTCTGTTAATAAAACTGCTTCTAGTTTGTTTTATCAAATTAAGCATATCAGTAATTCATGAATGCTATGCCTTCAGGTGCTTGGCCACTAGTAAATTTAATGATCACAAAACTAGAACACCTAAATCAACATGGACAGTGAAGACAGATATCTGTGCAGATGCCGAGTCATTAGCAATTAGTCAAAGGACTTGTTTCTCTCACAATAGGAAAATAATGCCAGAAGAATAAGATTTCAAGTTTCTGTTATCTTCTCTGTTACCTTTTCTCATGACTCCTGCAAAGTGATTTTTTTTCTACTTTTTCTCAAAAATGGGTATTCGTGACTAGTAGGTGACAGGATGAGATGAGATCCTAATGATGTTCAAGTTAATTATCTAAATTGCTACTTTAGGACAGGATCCTTCCATCCTCCTCCTATGTGAAGGTTTTAAGCATAGATCAAGAAGGTCTCACACCTGTTAAGCCTAGATCTCTTGTGCTTCTAGGTGAGCTCCAGATTTGCCTCCATGAGGAAGACAATTTTAAACTACAGCAATTAGGATTGTAGTAAAATCCCTCCTATATTTATGTGCACCCAAGTTTTGTACCCAAGATCACCCAACATTTTCATACCTCTATATTAGCATGTTAGCCACATAATTTGTTATGTTACCAATTCAGACTGATACCTTAGGTTGCACAGAAGGCTTTCAAAGATAATCACTATTTGGCAAAGACCAATTACTTCAGATTCCAAAACTAAGCCTTACATATCAGTCGGTCAAATCCTGCAGATGCTAAGGTGGATCCATTGGGATGAAACTTGCAGCAGTACACTTCTCCTTCATGTCCTGAGAGAAGCATGATTGGAGCTTGGAGGGAAGAACACCTTGGAGGCCCCTAAACAAAAAAGATAAGTAAAGCATACTTGCTGCAAACAGGCAAAAGGAAGCCGCAAAACTGAGGGGTGGGTGGGCATAGGGAAAGACAGGGAAAAACTGAGTGTATTTCTCAGAGAGTGGGAATTCTCACATAACTCACGCCTCCAGTTTGAAATGCTCAAGTCGCCCAAATCTATTTGTTACACCATTCTCCTTCACTCTGCTCATCTCATAGCCAATTTTTAATTGCTCAAATATGTTAAACTCATTTCTGCCTCAGGATCTTTATGCTTGTTGTTGCCCAACAGGAATCTTCTGGGTTTGTCTCCTTTCAAATGTTTCCTTTTCAGAAAATCTTCCCTTGACTACTTAGAACTCAAACAGCACCCTACCTCCCCTTTGCATACCATTAAGGCCACTTTATTCCTTTACAGCACTTATCACTACATGTAATTACCCTACTTGCACATTTATTTACATATTTTATTCCTCCTACTCAAACAATGAAGCCCTGTAAGTACAGGGAGCCCACCAACATTATTCGAAACTGTCTTCCCAGTCTCTTGCTCATTTAATGAATGAGTGAATGAATGAGTGAATGAATGAATGAACTGAGCTTTCCAACAACCCTGCAGGATACAAATTATTGGGAAAAGTTGTTCTGATTATGGACCTGGACACTAAGGCTAGACTTGGGCAATTCACGGAAAGACTTTGAGCAGAAGTAACATGATCTGATGTTTAGAAGGATTTGTCTGGTTGCAGGTTTGAGTATCAGCTTATCATACAAATGCAGAAATAGGAATACCATTAGGATCTTACTGAAATAGTGCCAGATAATAGCAGCTTAGATCAAGAGCTAGTGATGAAGGTAGTGGTGGTAGCAAGTCTACACACACACACACACACACACACACACACACACACACACTTTGTAATTAAACTTAGTTACTAATTTTTACATCGTTGTTAATTTTTGTCCAGTGTCAGATTTCTCCCCATTGGCAGTTCTCGAAGAATGTAGGTGATACAACTATGGACCATCACCATTGTCCTTAGTCCCTTGTGCTCTTCCCTACCCTGTTTTGACCCCTCTTTCTCCCCCTCCCCCGCTGCATGTCTCAGGGCTATGGTCAGCTTACAAGTTTTGTCTTTTTAAGTCTGGATATATTTTGAGGATGGGGCCAGCAGGATTTACTGAGGGGCTGGTTGAGGCGTTATGAGAGGACACCGCCTCTATGTTACAAGAAATGCAGTCAAGAGCATGGATTCTGGGCTTCAAGTCTGTTTCTATCACCTGGATATGTTTGTTACCCCACTTACAAAATGGGATAACAGTTCCTTAACGCTTAGGCCGTTACCAAGATTAATGGGGTTTTCATATACAAAGGACTAAGTGCAACGACCAATGAATGTGAGCTGTTACTTGATTGTCAATATCAATGCAGAGAAATAAAGGGCAAAGCAGGCCGCGCAACGTCCCAAAGCGACTATCATTCATTTCCTTCCTTCCTTCCATCATTCATACAACTACTCTTCCTGAATACTTTCTCTACGCTGGATCCCTGGGAGATACAGGCGTGAAACCCCCATCCCGGTTTTGACTTCAAGGTCCTAACTCTGATTCCAAAGCCACCTCACAGGACGGTGGAGAGGCTGGAAGCACAGGGTGTCAGCCATTGTAACAACGTTTATTTGTTTTAGTTCCAAATGAGAGTCTCGTTCCGCTCCGGGCAGTGTGGGGCTGCGGGAGTAAGGCCGGTGCGGAATCACCCAGTGCAGCGCTGGGAGGCGAGAAGGTAAGCAGACCGAGGGCCGAAGGCCGCCTGCTGCTTCACTTACCGCCTGCAGCAAAGCTCCCGGCGTCGCCTGCTGTTGCCCGGGTCCGGGGCCCGACCCCGCCGCTCCCAAGAGCAAGTCATGCCGCTGCCGCTTGACTGGGACCAGCGGCAACTCCGGGCCTTTGCGCTTCTGCTGTTCTATCATGGCGGCAGCCACTCTCCTCAGGGCCGCCACTAACCGCGCCGACACACTTAGGCACCGCACGATTGGCTCCGAATTAGTCCTTCCCGTAGAACTTCCGGTTTGGAGAACCCAATCGACTTCTGTTATTCCCCTCTGCCCCGCCCCACAGATAGTCTCTTGTTATTGGTCAGCTCTTTCTGATGTCACGAGAGTACGTTTCCAGCATTGGTGGATGGAGCTGGAGTCCCGCCTGGGCGCGCTGGGTCTTGTGGGGGGAAGCGCGCTGACTGACTTTGGCGTGTCGGCGCAATGCTGCGGTCCGGGGGCCGGGTGCTGACACCGAGTAAGTATAGGGAAGATGGAGGCGGGGGGTGGCTGTGGAATCTGGAGGCGGCGCCTGGTTTGTGTGGTCTGAACCTGACCCTTCTCAGCTGAAGATATATTTGCAAGGGGCAGAAGCGGGTCCCGAGTTCCTCGTTCTGGTATTGTAGCCTGCGTTCCCTCTCTTCGCCTGGGGCTTTGGGGGTCTCTGCGGTCGCGTAGGGTCGTCGACGACCCTTTTCTTCAAGCGCCTGCTGTGTCCAACTCTGGGCCGGGCACTCCCAGGAGGAAAAGGCTTGTCTCCCAGTCAAGCCCAGGGTTCTTTCTTTTTGAGGAGGCTACCGTGTTTATGCCAGTAATTCTGCAGCCTTTTACTAGGGCCCGCTCCATGCCCCTGAGGGAGACGGAGATGAAGGAAATGTCCGACTCCTCCTTCTCCAGACCACAGTCTTGTTGAGAAATTTGGATTCATACCGAAGAACTAGGCCATCTCCTTAGCCGTCCAACTGATATTTACTGTGCAAAGCACTGGGGCTACATTGTGAACCAAACATGGCCCCTGACCTCAGGAGTCTCGAGTCTCCTGGGAAAAACGGATATTAACAATGATCTCAACAAGAAATGTAAAGCAAGTGCCACGTAGGAGAAGTACTCTGTGTTATGAGTGCCTGAAACACACTGGAAGGCTTCTCTGAGGAAAAGATGCCTGAACTGATGCCTGAGAATTCTAATTAGTTAGATGAAGAGGGAAAGACAGAATATCCCACACAGAACAGCATGTGCAGAGAGGCTTTGTGGCAGTTGGGAGGAAAATGACAAAATCGCACCAAGAGGCCAGCACAAAGAAGAAGGGGAATATGGTATAAAATGAAGCTGGAGGCCAGTGGAAGCCAGGCCTTGTGAATTTATTGCTTTTACTATAAGACTGATGGGAAACCACTGAGGGAATTTCTTCACTGAGGGGTAAGGGAAGGTCGGTGGGGGAGGTGGTTTGATCACTCCTGTCATCAGTGTAAACAAATTGGAAGAGGGATAGATGCAGATAGATTTAAGTGAGAGATGCTGGCAGTGAGAACTGAAGTATTACTGGAACTGCAGAGAACTGGACAGATTCTAGAGAGATGTAGAAAGTAAAATCAGTAGGTCTTGGTGTTGCATTGGATACAGTGAATGAAAAAAGGAATCAAAGGTAATTCGTAGGTTTCTGTTTAGTGCAACTGAGTAATTCTTTTTTTCTTTTTTTGGCTGGGGAAAAGGAAAGCTAATGACCTTCATTCCATTCATTATGTCTAGGAGGCAGTTTGGAATACGGCTTTGGAACTTAGAAGAGATTTTTTCTTGGAAATATAAATTTGGGGTTAATTTTTATAGAGTCCCTACATACTACAGTTGTTTAAGACATTCAAGTGAAATGAAATATTTGAGGAAGATTTTTTTGCTTCCAAAACTGTGGCAAGGCAACTCCAAATGGTGCACCTCACTGTCAGTTTACTTGCTCTTTTAAGTCTGTAGATGTTGTCTTATCTGGCTGGAATGTGTCCATCTCAATGTTTTATTAACTTTTTTAAAGCAGCAGAGCTGCTGTTTTTTTGTTTGTTTGTTTGTTTGTTTGGTTTGGTTTGGTTTGTTTTTTGTCCCCCAAACAAAATCTTACATAGGAGCTTAACCAGATCAAAGCAAAATACACTGTATCCTCTCTCCATGGCTACTATGACCCTCTTCAAGACTGGGAGGGAAAGTGGGAATAAGCAATCATCAGCCTCTGCCTAATTATGAGGAGCTAGGAGATACTCCTCGCTTCCCAGCTGCTCTGGTTGGAAAGGTCTCCCCAGCACTGGTTGTATCCCCCTGCCTTTGGTATAGAGGCTTCTGGTTGATTGGCCTAGAGCCTTCCTTTGGCCTTCTTGAAACCTGTTATCCCTAGATAGTTCAGAACTGACTTTTAAAAAATAAATCTGAATTAACTGTGCAATTTCTGAATAACCATCAAACCCTAGATTTTGACAGAACATTATTTGAAAAAGAAAAAATTATGAATTCCATTTTATAAAGGGTAGCCCTCTGCTTTCCTGAAATTGTAAACCAGTTACAATATACTGCTACATTTTAAGCCTTCGCTCAAAAATGTATCTTCTTCTTAAGGAATTGCAAGCCCAAGATTTTCTTGGGCTATTATTCTATGGAAGAAGCAAATAGGAGAGCCCTATACTTAGCTGTTCATATAGATTTAGCAGAAATCTCTAAGAAACAATAATTATTTCTGATTTTATTGCTCTTTCCATGACCTTTGCATCGAGGAACAATTGATAGACTAAGATGTTTGAGCTAAGTTTTTTTTTTTAATGATTATTTTTTTAAAAGATTTATTTATTTATGCATTCAAGCTGCGGTACAGACCAGAGGTGTGGGGTGGTGAGAGGTTTCACCAGAAACAGAGTGGAGAGCAGCACAGGCAGGTTGACGGAAATACACTGCTGAGGGGAGCAGTGGGCGAGGCAGGAGAGGTCTGCTGTGCCATGTGGGAAGCTCCCCAGCCTGACATCGAATTTGCATCGCTGCTGCCTGACAGCTCCACAGCGCAGCACCTAACCACTGTGCCACCGGGGAGGCCCCTTGAGCTAAGTTTAGATGTCCTATCTGCTGATGCCTTTATGGATTCTATGCCTCACTTGTGCTCCAAGAGTTAGTGAGGTAATAAAGATCTCTTGATAGTCATTGACCTCAGGTTAGCAATCTCTGTTCAAGGATATAAGAGATACTGAGTAGTGGGGAGGGAAGGGCTAGAGTTGAGACTGATAGCTGGAAAGTGAAGCAGTCTCCAATGAAGCTGTGATACTTGAATTTAACAAGTTTATCAGCCATTTCTCAAGAACAGGCATCTGCCTCCATTCTATGTGCTACTAATAAAGTATTATAAACTTCCTCTGGCTGACCAGATAAGGGCAAGTTTATTGTAAGGATACAAGGTTATGTTATAGAACTCAAGGGATGTTACTGGGACCTTGGGATGATATTAAAACTAGGGTTTGGAAGGCATGCAAGATTTTTGTTTTGTTTCAAGTGAGGCAGTTCAGTTAATGGATGGGCATTGTAAATTAGGGGACTTTACAAAAGTAGGACACACAGTTGTCATCTGAAATTGAGGGGGTGTGCTGAGGGCTGAGGAGAAAGAAAGTATTTGCTATGAAAACCCAAGGAAAAAAGAGTTACATGTCTTACTGGTGTCAAGTATAGTTGGGAAGAAGAGAACTGAGGGCAGTACCATTAGATTTATTTTTATGTAGCAGTGATTTATCCAGCGGAATAAAGGGAAATGGTTGCCAGTTTCCTCTTTGTTTAAAACCAGGAGGCTGAGAACAAATAGCTCTAAGGACCCTTCCAACATCAAATCTCTACTCAGGCAGTATCTGCATCTCCTGGGACATTGTTGGAAAATGAACATATTGGACACCACCACAGACTTACTGAATTGCAGTCGGCATTATAACATGATTCATAAGTAGTTAAGTAAATTTCGTGCATCCAGAAATTGATTATTATGTAGACATTTTAAAAAGATGTATATAAAGTATTTATCTTATTTTTTTTTAAAGATTTATTTTTTGTGTGCATACAAACTAAGGTGTAGGCCAGAGGTGTGGGTGATGAGAAGATTCACCAGAGACAGAATGGGGAGCAGAGCAGGCAGATCTACTGAAGTACACTGCTGAGGGGAGCAGTGAGGCAGGAGAGGTCTGCTGCACCATGTGGGAATCTCCCTGGCTGGGCATTGAACTCGTGCTGCAGTGGCTGCCGGATAGCTTCATAGTACTGCACCTGTTATACCACCAGGGAGGCCTAAAGTAGACATCTTATATACAAAGTAGGTAAATGAAGTGTGTCTATATGTCTGTATAATGGAATATTCAGTTATAAAAGAAGGAAATTATACCATTTCTGACAACATATATGGCCCTTGAGGTCATTATACGAAGTGAAATAATCCAAAGACAAATAACTGTCTGATCTCACTTACATGTAGAATCTTTAAAAAGCCAAACTAGAGTAGGCTTGGCAACCCTACATCTTCCTGCCCGCTATTCCTGTACCTCATCCTGTCCCCCTGGTTTGCTTACTGCCCCTATATGGGCTGGAGCTCTGTGTGGAACTACTGTCACAACCCTGCTGTGTTGTCTACATCTTTGCTAAGGAGAATGACATCCGCTTTTGGCTGTGCACCACGGAGCTGCTCAAAGCCCAGCTTTGCCCAGGTGAACTTCCTGAGGAAAGTGCCAGCTTTAAAGAATGGGGACTTCACTTTGATTGAGAGTGACCATTCTGCTGTATCTGAGCAAAAGTACAAGACCCCAACTACTCTATCCCCAGCACCTGCAGGCCAGTGCCTGTGTGGACAAGAGCCTGGCATGGCAGCAAACATCCCTTCAGAGGAGCTATACCTGGGCCGTGTGGGAGAAGATGATGACCCTTGGTCCTGGGCGAACCCTGAGACATTGCTGTCTGCTCTGGCTGAGTTAGACAGGTGCCTGCTGCCGCTTGAGGCCAAGTTCCTGAAGGGCCAGACCTCCCTTATTGGGCTCTAGATCTCCGTGACTGGCTTGGAAGTCATGACAGAGCTGATGCATACCTTCCACTTGCCTCTCTTTTTCCGTAACCTGTCAGCACTGGCTGCTAAGTCTTCCCGGTGCTAGTGTGTAGAGGCTTCGTCCTTCATGTAGGAAGGACCTCTTCTAGGAGGCCTGCACAGTCATCATGAAGGCCTCCAGCAGACATGCTGTGAAGGAGAAGCTGAAGCCTTTGGTGCAGATTTTTTTTTTTTTGCATTGAGTGGGGACCTGCAGGGCCATTGATGACAACAGAGACTTTCTTTTCAGACTGAAGAGTTGAGGCTGCCCCTTCTTGGCTGCAAGCAAAACCCCCTTTGGGTCTTGCACAGTCTTTGGTCTATAGTTCCTTCCATGATTCAGTTACTTCATCTTTTCACTCCACTGTTGTCTTTTCCACTCTTAATTCCAAGTGAACTCTGGAAAGAGCTTTAGTAAACACGTATTTGACCCTGTCAAGAAAACAAAAACAAGTCAAATAACCAAACTCAGATACAGGAAACAGTGATTGCTACAGGCGGGGATGGGCAAAATGGGTGAAGGTGGTCAAAAGGTACAAATTTCCAGTTATGAAATGAGTCATGGGGATGCAGTATACAGCATGGAGACTATAGTTAGTAGTACTGTGTTGTATATTTGAAAGATGCTAGGAGAGTAGATCTTGAAGAATTTCATCACAAGGGAAAAAAATTGTTATGCTGTGTGGTGATAGTTGTTAACTAGGCATATTGTGGTAATCATTTCTTGATAGGCATATATTGAATCATGTTGTACACTTGAAGCGAATGTGATAAATGTTAATTATATAAATAAAATTATTTCTGTGTATGTTACTAAAATATGTTAAATAAGAAAATGTCTCACAAATACAAGCATACCTCAGAGATATTGTCGGCCTGCTTCTGAACCACCACAGTAAGAGTATCACAATGAAGTGAGTCACACAAAATTTTGGATTTCTCAGTGCATATAAAAGTTATGTTTACATCTCCTATAGTCTAGTAAGTGTGCAATAGCATCTTAAAAAAAAACCCACCAAAATACATCACTGAATTTAAGAATACTGGATTTCTAGAAAAGGCTTAATGTCATATGAGCCTTCAGTGAGTTGTAATCTTTTTTCTGGTGGAAAGTCTTTTCTTGATGTTTGTGATTGCTGACTGATCAGGGTGGTGGTTGCTGAAGATTGGGGTGGCTATGGCCATTTTCTTTTTTTTAATTTTAAAAGGAAAGTTTATTAGGAAAAGGAGAAAAAGACACGTGCATAGTCACAGGTAGGCAGGAGAGTGGTGGCTATTTCTTAGAATAAGACAACAGTGAACTTTGTCTCATTGATTGATTCTTCCTTCCATGAAAGATTTCTTTTTTACTTTTCCAAACAAAGACTTCATGTATTTACTATGGGTTCAACATACTAAGTACAGAAGTATACAAAGAGAAAAATAATTTCCTGGTCATGTCCAAACACTGATGTTTGCAGTGCCATGTGGTAAGATGCTGGTGATCTTGATAGAGTATATATGTGTGCGCCATCTCATGTCCAGGTCTCTTTATGGACCCAGCTTGATTCTTCTACAATGTCTTCTTTTGGAATTAGACCTGATTTTATTACCAATTTTCACTGGGATTCATTAGGAAGTGATATGATTCTGCTTTTGTTTCTTGGCCAGGAATCATTTGATACTGAAAGTCTTGTGAGAAGACATATGAAGGACTATCATCAAACACTCATAATCTGATAGTGGAAAAAAGGAGAGAAAAACATGGAAGATTTTGTGGCATGTAATGCAATACAATAGCATTTAATCACAGTAGAATTTCTTTCAAAATTAGAGTCAGTCCTTTCAGATCCTGCTGCTTTATCAAATAAGTTTATGTAATATTCTAAATCCTTTGTTGTCATTTCAACAATGTTCATGGTATCTTCACCAGAAGTAGATTCCATCTCAAAAAAACACTTTATTTGCTTATCCATAAGCAACTCATCAGTTCAAGTTTTATCATGAGATTATAAAAATTCAGTCACAACTTTAGGCTCTATTTCTAGTTTTCTAGTTTTTTTCTAGTTCTCTCACATCTGCAGTTCCTCTGCTTGTCTTGAACTCCTCAAAGTAACCTATGAGGGTTGGAATCAACTTCTTACAAAGTCTTGTGAATACCAATGTTTTGACCTCTTTTCATGAATCTTGAGTACTCTTTAATGTCATTTAGAGTGGTGAATCCTTTCCAGAAGGTTCTCAATTGACTTTGTCCAGTGTTATCAGAGGAATAATTATCTATGGCAGCTGTAGTCTTACAAAGCATATTTCTTAAATAATAAACTTCAAAAGTAATAATTACTCCTTGATTCATAGACTGTAGGATGGGTATGGTGTTAGTAGGTGTGAAAACAACATTAATCTACTCGTACATTTCCATCAGAACTTCTGGATGACCAGGTGCATTGCCAGTGAACAGACTATTTTGAAAGGAATCTTTCTCACTAGTGGGTCTCAATAGTAGACTTAGAATATTCAATAAACCATGTTGTAAAGAGATGGATTGTCATCCAAACTTTGTCTCAGAGCGCAGGCAGATAAGATTTGGCATAATTTTTAAGGCCCCTGGGGTTTTTAGAATGATAAATGAGCACTGGTTTCAACTTAAAGTTGTCAGTGTGTTTCCCCCCTGACAAGAGTCAACCTGTCTTTAAAGGCTAAGCATCAGCTAGCTATGAAAATACTAGCTCTCTCTGGGCTCGGACCTTGTTTGGCCAAACACACCAACGTCAGGATTGCTTGTGAATAGGGGCCCCATTTTGTTGCTTCTCTCAGGAAAATGGTGAAGAAAATTGAAATCAGCCAACACTGTTCCTTCTATGGCAAACCTAAGATGAAGAGACGAGCTGTGGTGATCTGGCTCTGGTTCCTTCATGAAAACGACCTGGTGTTACCTGGACCTGCAACACCACTTCTGCTGCCACAGTGAAGTCTACCATCAGAAGACTGAAGGAACTGGAAGCATCAGTGGAGGCGCCACTATTTGAAACACTGCTAGCTTATAATAATTGGGTTAATTTACGTAACCAACAAAAAAGTCCTAGATGGCATTTTCCAATATAATGCTATTTCATCTGCATTGACAATCTGTTGTTTAGTGTGGCCACTTTCATCAATGATTTTAGCTAGATCTTCTGGATAACTCACTGCAGCTTCTGTATCAGTATTTGTGCTTCACCTTGCACTTTTGTGTTATGGAGGCAGTGTCTTTCCTTAGCATCTCAGGAACCAACCTCTGCTAACTTCAGACTTCTGCAGCTTCCTCATCTCTCACAGCTCACACAGAATTGAAGAGAGTTAGGGCTTTGCTGTGGATTAGGCTTTAGCTCGAGGACATGTCGTGGCCAGTTTGATCTTCTATCCAGATTACTAAATCTATCCATATCTGCAATAAGGCTGTTTCACTTATTTATGTGTTCTCTGAAGTAGCACTTCTAATTTTGTTCAAGAAATTGTCCCTTGCATTCACAGCTTGGTTAACTGTTATAGGAGGCCAGCTTTCAGCCTACCTCAGTTTTTGACATTCTGTGTTCCCTAAGTGTAATCAACTCCATCTTTTCATTTAAAGTGAGAGATGTTGTCTTCCTTTCTTTTGAACACTTGGAGGCAATTGCAGGATTATGAATTGAGCTGATTTCAGTATTATATCTCAGGGAATAAGGAGGCCTGAGGAGAGGGACAGAGACAGGGATGTCTAGTTGGTAGCACAGTCAGAACACACCTTTATTGATTCATTGACTTTTATGGGTGAGGTCTGTGGTGCCCAAAGACAATTAGAGTAGTAACATCAATGATCACTAATCACTGATCACCCTAACAGATAGAATGAAAAATTTGAAATATTGGGCCTCCCTGGTGGCGCAGCGGTTAAGCGCTGGGCTGTGGAGCTGTCGGCAGCAGCGATGCGAGTTCGACGCCCAGCTGGGGAGAATCCCACATGGTGCGGCAGACCTCTCCTGCCTCGTCCGCTGCTCTCCTCAGCAGTGTACTTCTCATCTGCCTGTTCTGCTCCCCGCTCTGTCTCTGGTGAAGCCTCTCACCACTCCACACCTCTGGCCTGTACCCCAGCTGTATGTATAAGTAAATAAATCTTTAAAAAAATTTTTTTGAAATATTGTGAGAATTACCAAAATGAGACTGACATGAAATAAGAACATGCTACTGGAAAAATGGCACCTATAGACTTGCTTAACACAGGGTTGCCACAAAACTTCAATTTGTAAAACCAGTAGTGAAGTGTAATAAAATAAGGTTTGTTTGTGATGATTAATGATTTCATGATTCCATTAAAAAAACACTTCTACATGTAAAATGAAAAATCAAATTTATGGATGATTTTTTTCTTCATTATTCAAGTATTATCTGAACTTTGAAAATGAGTGTGTTTGTGTGTGTTTCAAATTTATCAGAAAAAAAGGCAAGCTGTTTTTTTCTCTGAAGTTACTTCAGATTTAATGCCTGTTGTAGCCATTAAATATGTGGACTCTGGTTTCAGCCAGAGTTTAACTTCATTTCTTAATAAAGGCCTTATTTGACCTCTGGAAATCCAAGTTTTGTTTTCTGCATCATAGTAGAACCTACATCATGAGAATTTTGAAGATTAAATGAAATTTGGGATGTTTAGTGCTCAGTCTGGACATGGTAACTACTTGATAAATGTTAGTCTCACTACCATTTAAAAGACCCAATCTTATAATCTTTTCACACATGTCTTAAATGACTTCCATTGACTTTTAGCAATTAAAACAAGACAAAAAAGCAGTAGACTAGTGGCTTTGGGTAAGTAACAAATTAAAGGGAAATAAGATCAAGGTTTCCAAAATTGCACAATTAAGAGTAGACAAAGGAACTTTGAGTAAAAATACATAGTGTTAACATCTGTTATTCTGTAGAGGCTAGCTGTGGATTTTCTTCGGATTTCTTGAATGCAGGGATCTAATTATTGTTTGTCTTATTTCTTTGTGACAGGACATTTGAATTAGCTTTGGCAGGATAGAAATGGAGGAACCATAGAACATTAAGGATGAATTCAGGAAGACCTGAGACCATGGAAAACTTGCCTGCTCTCTACACTATTTTCCAAGGAGAGGTATATTTTGTGCTTTGAAAACCTACCATTTATATTAAACATAGATTATGAAGGTGAAAAGCAGCTGGGTTTGCTCCTACCCACTTAATATTTTGAGCATTATAGTCTAAATGGGAAGGGCGAGTGAAACATCACTCTACCTCATGTACCTCCTCTAGGATCCAGACTTCTAACTGTGTACTTGACATTTTCATTTGGATATCTCACAGCATCTCTAGTTTGTTTTTTAAATGAATTTTTGATTGCACCAAATCTGTTCATTTCTTTTTTTCCATTTTAACAAATGGAATAATTCATTCAGAAATTTGGACATCATCTTTATGTCTCCTCTTGATTTGATCTTGATTCTCACTCCTTCCAAAATATTTATCAGTCTTGGCTTTTTCTTGTTTGAAATGAGACTTGAATTAGTGTAGGTTTTATATTTTACTATCAATGACAGACAGGCTAGAATAAAGTTAGGAAAACTAGTTCTAGTGTAGTATTTCAGGAGCACATTTTGAAAAATGATGTTTAGAAGTTAAAAGTTGAATGAATGGATGAATTTTTATGACAACTTAACTGTTTTTCAGAATATTTATCTAACAATCATTTAGTGAGTGCACAATATTTAGAGAAGACCCAATTACATTAAAATTTTAAAAATGTTGGTACTCTTTTTTTTTAAATTTTATTTATTTATGTATACAAGCTGGGGTACAGGCCAGAGGCGAGAGGCGGTGAGAGGGTTCACCAGAGACAGAGTGGGGAGCAGAACAGGCAGATCAGAAATACACTGCTGAGGGGAGCAGCAAGCGAGGCAGGAGAGGTCTGCTGCACCATGTGGGATTCTCCCCGGCTGGGCGTCGAACCGGCATCGCTCGTGGCCGACAGCTCCACAGCGCAGCGCTCAACCGCTGCGCCACCAGGGAGGCCTAATATTGGTACTCTTAATGTGTGTCAGTACACATTCTATGTAATTGCCCCTCTACAAAGAAATTGGTAACCCCATTCTATGGAAGATGAAACTTTTTTAAAAAAGATTTATTTTTATTTATGTATACAAGAACTGGGGTGTAGGCTTGATGTGCGGGGGTGGGGGGCGGGGTGTGTGTGAGAGGATTCACCAAAGACACAGTTGGAGCAGAAAAGACAGATCCACTGAAATACACCAAGAGGAGCAGCAGGTGAGACAGGAGAGGTCTGCTGTGCCATGTGGGTTAGCTCCCTGACTGGGGATCGAACTCCTGCTACAGTGGCTAGCAATAGCTTGATAGTGCTGAGACTTTAACCCTTGCACCACCAGGGAGGCTTGGAAAATAAAACTATTTTAGAAGTTCTTTAAAAGTTATATAATTTACTGAATGGTGAAGCTGAGATTCCAAATCAAGTACTCTCTCCAAGTCTGCTCCAAGTCTGCGTATACTCTAGCTAGAATTATCCAATTGTATCTAAGTATGTGAAGAAACCAAAAGATCCATAAGGGAACTCTTTAGACTAAATTGAAATATAGGAGGAAGATAGGTGGTAAATCTGGTTGCTCCACAGTCATTTGTATCTCTTTTGTGGTATTTAATCATAGTCCGTCTTGGATTATTGTTAGTTGTGTATGTGGCTGTCTCCTCCACTAGATTTTAAGTCACTGGGGAGCAGAGGCCACGGTCGCATATTTCCTGATAACTGCTTGAAATTCATTTTAAAATGGGTTGGGCATATCTTTTCTTAAGTTTATTTCACAGTACCTTTTCATGGCCTATTGCATATAGGTGCTCAGTAAATATTTATTAAACCCAACCCTTTTAGGACCAGCTGTCCTTGAAAAGGCTGATGATGTAACCTATATCCTAGCATGTCTACTCTTAGCAGGCTCAGCAGGGCTGGGGCATCCAGTGACTAAGCAGCTGAGAAGGCAGTATTCATCTTTCTCTCATCCCTTGAGAAACATCTCAATGCTGGAGTCCATTAGCATGGGAGGGGTTACAAGCAGCAGTGGGAGCTGAGATTTGGCTCAGCCTACCCACAGCCAAAAAATTGCCACAGGGAGGCTGGTATTGTAAATGGAAATAGCACTGGACTAGAAGTAAAACAACTGAATGTTTTAAGTGGCCATGCTACTTTCTAGCTGTGACTAGACGAATAATGCATGTCCAAACTTCAGATTCCTCATTTACATTTTGAAAATATCGAGTTTCAAGGGCAGGGCAAACTTCTGATCTGAAGATGATAAATTTGTTTTACTCAAGCTCTTAGTTCAGTTGGCATAATTACTGAGTTGTTTCCCGTAAGCTATTTGACTAATGATTCTGGGGACTCCAGACGAACAGTGTGATCATCTATGGCAGGTGCCATTCTGTTAATTTCAGTTCTGGACTACACCCTAGGAGACACAGAGATGGAAACACCTGGTGCTGGAAGTAAGCAAGAATGCCTTTTCCTAGCTGAACAGTTGAGTGCATCCATTCTGGAGTACATTAACCTTTCCTTTTGGGAGAGACCAAGTTAAGGTCTGTCATGATATTTCCTCAGAAGACCATAATGTGACACTGGAGCGTCAAGATTGCAAAGTGAGATTGTCTTAATTTGTAACAGCGAGGTGATTTGTGTTCCAACTTCCAGATGCTACATTTAAGTTTGTTAATTATTCCCTTTAGTAATGTTATATAATATGAGGCATCGTAGCTCTCTTTCTAGAACCCTAGAGCAAAAGCCAGTCAGGTCCAGAGAGAATTGCTTTTTAATTGTATTTAAAAAATTTAAGCCTTATCTTTATCCGTATTGCCCTGTTATTTACAGAGAACAGCTTGCTCTGTAAACTTAAGTAGGTACTTTGTGTCTCTTATCTTCACTTTCCTCTTTTGAAAAATGACAAAATTGGACCAGCTAATTTATAAAGTTCTTGCTCCAATTCCAACTTGCCTTGGTTTTAAGTAGTAGTGTCTGCCAAGTTGTACTGTTTCTTTGGGCATATCTGGTCTCTTCCCCAGGATGGCATATTTATCAGTATTAAAATAGAAGTTTAGACCATTTAGTTCTTAACCTATTCTTAATGCAATGTGTCTTCTATAGTTAGTTCAAGTGACCATTAAAAAATAAGAAGAATGGAAGTTTTCCTCTATTTCTATAGTAACATTGAGGTGAATAATGGTGATACCTGATGAAGGAGGAAGCTTCCGAACTAGGAGTCAGGGGACCTCAGTTTTGTGCTTAGCTTGTATCTGAGGTAGTTGTATGCTTTTCCACTAGTCACTCCCCTTTTTGTACTTTAGTGTCTGGACTGTAAATTACTAAAAAGCTACAATTTGTACACTGGGTACCAGATACCAGTTCCAGGCACTTAATATGCATCATTTGTTATCTGCAGCAGCAAAGTGAGTACAAATGGGAGTTTAGGCCCTGAAAGTGAAATTGTGTGTAAGAAGTGGCAGTCAGACAGGTGGCAGAGCAGGAATTAGAAGCCACATCTTTCAATTCATTGTGTTCTTTCTACACCTCTGTTCCTCCTCACCTCTCACATGGGGCCTACCATCTCTACTTCCCAAGATTATTCCCAAGAGCAAATAAGATAGCAGATGTTACATTGCTTTTGTCTGATAGAATTTTATTGTTAAAGGGAACCCTGAGCAGCTTTATTATAGTTAAGATTTTCTGGTTTCAAATCCCAGCTCTGCTGTTTACTATCTTAAATTGTGTTCACCTGTCAGTTTTATCATCTATCACGTAAGAATAATAATAGTACCAGTATCATGCATGAGGATTGTGTAAAGCACTTTGAATAGTGTAAGGCACTTTGAATGTTTAATATGTACTATTGAATGGTCGTACAGTAGAGATTGTCTTATTCTGTCCCCTTATTTTACTTATGGTGAAGCTAAAACAGTGACTGCTCGAAAGTAAACAACTAATTAAAATTATTGAAAAGAGGGCCTCCCGGTGGCGCAGCGCTTAGGCGCTACGCTGTGGAGCTGTAGGCAGCAGCAACGCAAGTTCGATGCCCGGCCAGGGAGATTCCCACATGGTGCGGCAGACCTCTCCTGCCTTGCCTGCTGCTCCCCTCAGCAGTGTATTTACGTAGATCTGCCTGTGCTGCTCCCCACTCTGTCTCTGGTGAACCCTCTTGCCGCCCACACCTCTGTCCTGTACCCCAGCTTGCATGCATGCATAAATAAATCTTTTAAAAAATTATTGAAAAGAATAAAGTTTATATAAGATTGTATTGAATATTTTTCAAAAAATAATTATGAATTTTGTGATATGTCATTAAATTAAATTTATCCCAGTCCGTAGGTAGGGGAGTGGGCTAGAGGATAGAAGGAAGGAGGGGCAGGGTTTGGGGTAATGATTTCTTTGATGAGGAACCTGGGCCTTTCATTAATATATGTAATGTGCACTCTCCAAAATCCTTGAGACCAACTCTTTTTTTCTCAGATTATTTCAAGTTCTGTCCATGTATTGAATTTTTCTCTAGTGGTCTTGATAAAAACCTGACTCTGCTTTGGAGTGAAATAGAGCAGGCTGTAAGGTCTGACTTAATTCGAAATTCAAGAAAAAGGGATGTCCTAGATGGCCCATCCCAAATTAATGTTCTATGTTTTGGAGGCCTCGTTCTAGCTAATGTAAAGTGTAATTTTATTACCTGACTCTGCTCTTTGTTCATTTTGGTCATATACCTCTTTGGGGATTTCAGTAAGTGTGGGATTTGGACATTTCTGAGTACTGTCATACTAGTCAACAGCAATTCAGTCTCATCAATGTTTTCCTTGTGTTCACTTGTGTCTATCAGTCTAAATTAAAAAAAAAAACCCCACAAAAGCCAACATGTTTGACAGAATGTCATATTTAGGTAGTTTTGCAGCAGACAGTAGCAGTCAGTACCAAGTTAAAATTTGTAGAGACTACATTAAATGCTACATTTAATTCATTTTTGTGACAGCAATTCTTTTTTTTTTTGTCTTTACAGGTTGCTATGGTGACAGACTATGGAGCCTTTATCAAAATCCCAGGCTGTCGGAAGCAAGGTGGGAGCCTGTAACTTGAAATTCAGTCCTCCCATTCCACTCTCTCTGCCGTCACTGCCACCCCATCCTAATTACAGACCATATATTTCAGATTATAATTTTGTTTTTATTTTTCACTCTAGAAAAAAAGAATAGAGACAATTGATAACAGTTCATTTTTAGCAAATCTTGATTCAGAAGAATAGTGGTGTCTGACTGGGGAGACAGTTGGGGTATAGCTAGTTGGGTTCACTTCTGGAACTAGCTCCACCCCAGATTTCACCTGTGACTCTTGGCAAGTCACTCAATCTCTTTGGTCTTAGGATTTCAGGGAGGATAAGCTACTTTCTGAGACTGACATTGTGAGTTACCTAGTTTTAACATATGGAATGAAAATAATATTGTAACCAGTACAAATCTATATATATCTCAACTGTATATTGTAGTACTACAGCATCACTGTGATTTCCTGCTTATGGTAGTGTACTGTTGTTTTGCAACATGTTACTATTGGAGGAAATTGGGTAAAGGATGAGGGCACACAGGATTTCTTTACATTATTTCTTTCAACCACATGTGAGTCTAAAATTACCATAAATATTTAAAAGGTTATTTAAAACACTTGTAATGTCTTTTTAAAAAGATTTTTATTTATTTATTTATATAATATTTTAAAGATTTATTTATTTATGCATACAAGCTGGGGTACAGGCCAGAGGCGTGGGGCGGCGAGAGAGTTCACCAGAGACAGAGTGGGGAGCAGAACAGGCAGATCGACGGAAATACACTGCTGAGGGGAGCAGCGGGTGAGGCAGGAGAGATCTGCCACGCCATGTGGGAATCTCCCCGGCCGGGCGTCGAACTTGTGTCGCCGCTGCTGACAGCTCCACAGCGCAGCACTTAACCGCTGTGCCACCAGGGAGGCCCAGATTTTTATTTATTTATGCATATAAGAACTGGGATGTAGGCCAGAGGTGCGGTGTGGTGAGAGGATTCACCGGAGACAGAGTGGGGAGTAGAACAGGTGGATCTACTGAAATACACTGCTGAGGGGAGCAGTGGGTGAGGCAGGAGAGGTCTGCTGCGTAATGTGGGTTAGCTCCCTCACTGGGGATTGAACTTGTGCTGCAGTGGATAACTTGATAGCGCTGAGACTTTAACCCCCTGATCCACTAGGGAGGCCCACTTGTAACATCTTTGAGATTAACAAATACTAAAAATGTTGATGTTAAGACCTGTGTTGGGTATTTCCAACAATAGTTATACTTACTATTGGGAATATAAATTGTTATGGGCAGTGTCTGTTAACATTTTTAATGTTAATCCAGCAATTCTTCAGTGAAGAATTCCTCTCCTCTGGGAATCTTCAGCGGCTCGCAGTGTTGAATTAGATAAATTGTTTACATCTAGGTAATGGAGAGTGCAGATGATAAAAAGAATTATTCTTTCTAGGTATTTTGATGCTGGCTCCTTCATTTTATCAGAAAGGGTCAATGGAAAGCTTTCATGTAATTCCACCCCATGGATACATGCTAATAACAGTTGTAAGAAACTATTTACAATAAGAAGCATTCCAATTTCAGCAATGTTAAAGTGATGGGGGGACGTATATCTTAGAATCAATAAACATAATTAAAATGAAAACACATGTTGCACAATAATTTATATAGCATGATCCTCCCCCTTTTAAAACCATGTACATATGCTGATATACTTTCAAAAAATATTGCTGTGTTTAGAAGAAACTCTGGAAAAATATTCAGCAAATTACTAACTCTGGTTACCTCTGAGGAGTTCCATTTACTAGGGGAGAGATGTACATGGAAGAGGGACTTTCACTGTTTGCAATTTTTTAAAACAAAAATTTTCTTTAAAAAATGTCCGACAGCTGGTCTTTGGATAATAAATGCATGCCTCTAGTCTTGGAGACTTCTATGCTGCAAATTGTACCATTAGAAATGGCTTGCCAGTGGTTTCTAAGCTCGCAGTCAGCAATCTGTAATAAAGTTTCTCATTTTATGTTGGCTGGGAATTAATGAGGTGGAACTCATCCTCATCCCTGTAGGGCATGTCTGAAGACAGATTTTCTTGGTGGTGTACTTGCCGTAGCTACTGGTACCTGAAAGTCCCATCCTTACTTGAGCATTTATGTGACACTTGGGGACTTTGTGGGGATTAAAGGCCTGCCACCTTCCAGCAGTCAGACTTCAACTCACTAGAGCCCATACCCTGTCAGCGGATGCTTCAAATTGTGCCTGCCAAGCTTACAAGCAAATCTATCAGCCTGACGGCTGTGCTGAGACAAGTCTTGGAGGGAGCACTCAGGAAGCCATATAATTAGGTGGAAGCTCTGTGAGTTCTAATCTTGGGCTGGGCTCTTTGGTAAATTTATCAGATTACCTGAGCAGTTGACTTTTAGATGAGACAAAGTTTTTGAGCAGTTGTCCTGTAATGTATTCTAGTTTCTCTACCCTTAAAGTCTCATCATGAAAGGACTGAGTTATAAATTGATCTCCAGATTTTGACATTTTTGATTCAAGAAGTAAATTCTAGGGCCTCCCTGGTGGCCCAGCAGGTTTAGTCTCAGCACTATGAAGCTATCCACAGCCACTGCAGCACTAGTTCGATCCCTGGACAGGAAGCTTCCCACGTGGTGCAGCAGACCTCTCCTCTTTCACCTGCTGCTCCCCTCAGCATTGTACTTCAGTAGATCCGCCTGTTATGCCCCTCACTCTGTCTCTGGTGAATCCTCTCACCCCTCACACCTCTGGCCTACACCCCAGTTCTTGTGTGCATAAATAAATAAATCTTTAAAAAAAAAGAAGTAAATTCTAATTTGAGTTATTTTTCTCAGATTTCTTTTCTCAGAATTCTTTAACCCATACTGACTTGCCTGTCCTTTTCCTACTATTCACATCTAAACTAGATCTTCTTTCCCCTCTCATAGTGTTGTCCAGCAGAACTTTAGGTGATGACAGATATGTTTTATATATTTTCTCACACTAACCAATTCTCTAATTGTCTGTACACCAACTGGGAGTCTGACAGTTCATTTCTGACACTACCTACCTGGAGTAAGTATCAGATCCTACAAGTTATAAGTGCTCAGTCCCACAAGACTGTTGTCACTTTAAATGACAGTCACAAGTCCCATGCTACCTGTTCTTCTGACTGGCTGTGAATCCCGGGTTCTGATGACACCCTCTTCAAGTCTAATGACTTGATCTAATGGTTCACATAACTGAGGAAACCTTTTCCTTCTGTTACTGGTAAAGGATACAATCAGGAACCGTGAAATGGAAGGGATTCATATTACAAGGTTTGTAGTTAGTGTGCTGCTAGTGGAGTGTCAGGGCTATGCAGTGCCTGAGGTATAGTGGGTACTCAGTAAATCTTATTAAATGAATTGTAGCCCGAGCTCCACCATTTACTATTTTCTTGACTTTAGAAAGCTACTTAGTCCTTGGACCTTAGTTTACTTATCTGTAAAATGGGACTGATATGTGCATATTTTAGAGTTTCTTGTTCACATCTTATCCTTGGATCCATTTTTGCTTACAATTTAGTGACTTTCTAGTATGTATTTGAAAGAATCCATAATCTCAACAAGACTAATGTGCTTGCTTTATTGTCACACACCATTGAGGTAAAGAGGTAATTCAGGTTCCTCAAACGCAAAGGAGACTTTTTGATAGTCTATTGGTTGCTGCAGTCCTCTAATGATTTGTAATTTTTGTCTGTTTTCTTTATTATCAATGGAAGATGTAAAAGAAATTAATGTTGAACTTAACACAGTTGGGAGAATATTTTTAAGGTAACTGTAATAAGCTAACTCTGTTTTCCTCAGATTCCAGCTTTTTCCAAGTTGTCAGAATTTTTTTTTTCTTTTACCAGTAGACATTGATCTAGGACTCTTTCTGTTTAAATGTCATGTTGGGTTTATTGAACATTATGATGGACTTGATATGCCCTATGGGCATTTATGGTTTAGTGTCAGAAATCCAAGCACAAATTGTTCCCTTCTGTGTGGCATGATGAGCAAAATATTTTTCTTTCTGTTTTGGTTTAGAGTATTTGTTGGAACAGCATTAGATGTGTTTCTACTATTTGTGATGAAATAATCTTTTTTTTAAACTGAAAACATAACAGATTAATAAAGGAAAAAGAAATATTAGTACGATATAGTAGATGTCACAGACACATATTTGAATTGCAGTTCTTGCTTTATTAGCTTTGTGACCTTGGACTATTTACTTATAAGCTATTTCCTCATGTGAACCTATGTCACAGGGTTGATGTGAGGATTAAATGAATGGGTAACTATATTATGTCTAGTGAGGTACAGAGAAAGGGGGCCTCAAATTTTTTTTTTTTTGGTGCCCTCTGTTGTATACATTTAATCCACTCCTTTTGGCGTATATGGGTAACAATCAACCACCTTCCAAGAATTCAGACTGTCTTCTGATAATAAAACTAGTGATGAATCCTCCATACGGAGTTTGAGATTAGCCATTGATAGAAATATGCCAGGTAATTATCTGTAAATCTGACTGAAGAAATGAGAGCACTCAAGACTTTGGAAAAAATAATCGGGGTATAATTAATTTAGGCGACTGAATCTAAATTGAAATCTAATTAATTGTATCATATTCTTTCTAGGGTGAGATTATATGAACAGGTAGGGGATTGTCAACCTTGGATAAAGAAAAGAAAGTCTGAGAGCCTGAAGTTGGCAGTGCCTTACTTAGGGCAGAAATGAGTTTGATGTTAGGCACTAGAGAGATGGATTCGTTTATGAGAAAGTGATAATCCATTAAATCTTCAATGACTGGAAAAGTATCTGAAAACAACTGGAGATAGTAGGTAGTTTATATCAGGACTAGGAATTTCCTGATATATTCTCTATTGTAAAGTAATGAATTGGTTACTTGTGTCTGTACCTAAACCTATCACTGAATTGGCAGTCTGTTTAATACATTTTCGCAGATAATTCACCTATATGCTGAAGACTTCTTTGTATCTCTTAAGCTCATGTTCCTCTGAGCTACAGATTGAACACTGACATTTGCATTCAAGACTGAGGGCTAGGCCATTGTCCTTGTTTTATTCACTCTGTAAGTAAGACCTTATGGTCATAAGCCATTAATATCTCAACTATAAAAATCTTGCACCCTAGAATAACTTTAAAAATTTTTTGAAGTAAAATGGTATTTAACATTATATAAGTTTCAGGTGTACAGTATTACACTTTGACATCTATGCATACTACATTATAATCACCACCAAAAGTCTAGTTTCTATCTACCACCATACACAATTGACCCCCTTTCCCTATTTTTTAATATTTATTTATGCATACAAGAGCTGGAGTATAGGCCAGAGGTGTGGGGGGGGGGGGTTAGGGAGTGAGAGGATTCACCAAAGACAGAGTGGGGAGCAGACCAGGCAGATCTACTGAAATACACTGCTGAGGGGAGCAGAGGGCCAGACAGGAGAGGTCTGCTGTGCCATGTGGGTCAGCTTTTTTAAAGATTTATTTATTTATGCATACAAGCTGGGGTACAGGCCAGAGGAGTGGGGCGGCGAGAGGGTTCACCAGAGACAGAGTGGGGAGCAGAACAGGCAGATCAGAAATACACTGCTGAGGGGAGCAGCGGGCGAGGCAGGAGAGGTCTGCCGCACCATGTGGGATTCTCCCCGGCTGGGCATCGAACTCGCATCGCGTGCTGCCGACAGCTCCACAGCGCAGTGCTCAACTGCTGTGCCACCAGGGAGGCCCCTGCTCTGTTTCTTTATCTTCCACATATGAGTGAAGTTATCTAGTGTAACTATTTTTATATTTCCCCTTGGTCTGTGTCCATATGAGATGTAGTCTTATATAATTTCAGTCATAGTGTACATATAATTTTACATTTGAAATACACTTATTAAAAATAACATGTTTATTATAGAAAAATAACGGAAAACTGACGAAAGTGTCACTATGTGATATTACACACAGGCACTATTAACATACTAGTATATTTCTTTGTAGTTTAATATGTTCATAAAATTTAGCATTAAGGTTAAGATTATACTCTATGTATATAGTTGATTTTTATGCTTAATACATCTCAAACATAATCTCCCTTAAAAATACTTTTATAAACATTTAAATGGCATTATTTTGTGATTCATATGCATCACATATCACTTTAAGTTTTTTCTAGTTTTTCTTTACTAATACTGTGAGAAATGCCACATTTAACTAGGAGAGATACCTGGGCCAAAAAATATCCTATTTTGGGAATAGGTGGGAGAGGGAAAAGCGGTTAATGCCATTATTTCTTTGATTGTGGTACTATAATAAGTAGAACTTCTGTTTCAGGAAAAAAAAAAAACTTTCAACTACATTAGATTCAATATTTTCTTCACAACTTCCACTGACAATTGAGGAAATAAATAAATTTTAGAATTAGAGGACAGTTGCATCCAAAAATTGTCAGAATGAAAGATATCCTTTTCCTTTAGGGCATCTGAGTTTTCCTTCTAAAATTTTCAATTTGACCAGTCAGCTCATTAAACTATCACAGGGTGTGGGGGGAGTAAGAGTTCTAGCTTCATGAATTTTACACAATTTGGAGATTATGTTAAGTTAAAGACATGGATTATATATTTTATATCAATAGAAAAAACACTGGAGGACCCATAGGTATTCAGAGAGATAGTCTATTAGCCTCCAAAATCAGGTGAAGTAGGTATGTGAAACCCAGTGACTGTGCTCAGAGAAAGCAGGGACTTCTAGCTGGAATTCCACACAGAGAAGGCAGATACTTTGAATCCTAAGTGTTTGCAGACATCCCTGAGGGTGCATGTGTGTGGGAGAGAAATTGAGAGGAAAAAATAAAAGTTAACAATTCTCCTGAGCAACTTCAGGCAGGGTATTTATATATGACATAAATTTTGTTTTACTTATCAGTTTTTTCCTTTGGTTTAGATTCCTGGTTTATATTCTTTAAAAGTAATTGTTTATTGTATTCATTTACTCCCAAATAGATATAATTTTCTCGATTACTACATTTGAAAATAAGTAAAAGAAAAAAATTAGCCCGTAATCTAAATTAGGATAACCATTGTTACAGCATTTTGGGTCATTTCTAATTTTTAGAATTTAAGTATTTGTATTTTACATGATCTTTTGAACATTGTTTTATACCATGTTATACCATAACTAACCCATGGTGGCCTAGGGGTTAAGTCTCAGTGCTATAACCACTGTGGCCTGAGTTCGATTCTCAGCCAGGGAGCGAACCCATACATGGCACAGCAGACTTCTGTCTCACTGGCTGCTCCCCTTAGCAGTGGTGAATACTCTCACAACCCCCTCGCCCCCCGCACTGCTGGGCTATATACCCAAGTTCTTCTACAAATAAATAAATAAATCTTTGTTTTTTAAAAAAGGAAATATGGGCCTCCCCGGTGGCGCAGTGGTTAAGCGTTGCGCTGTGGAGCTGTCGGCAGCGGCGACGTGAGTTAGACGCCCGGCCGGGGAGAATCCCACATGGCATGGCAGACCTCTCCTGCCTTGCCCGCTGCTCCCCTCAGCAGTGTATTTCTGATCTGCCTGCTCTGCTACCCGTTCCGTCTCTGGTGAACCCTCTCACCGCCCCCCGCCTCTGGCCTGTACCCCAGCTTGTATGTATAAATAAAAAATAAATCTTTAAAAAAAAAAAATAAAAAAAATAAAAAAGGAAATATATTGAGTATTTTGATGTAAGACACTTTCCCAAATATAGAAAGCTTTTCCTATGTATGAGATTATTGTTGCATACATATTCCCACAAATAATATGGGTCAAATTAGTTATTGGTCAGAACTGTTCGCTGCAAGGGACGGAAACACAGTTCAGAGTAGTTTTGGTCAATTGGCTGGCTAGGGCAGGATACCTCCAGCTTCATCCATAGTGCTGTTTACAACCTCAGGACTGTCTCCTGTTGGTCATCTTCCTTCTGGCTGTCTCTTGCCACCTGGTGGTAAAAATGGGTATTGGTAATTTTTCATAGTTTATGATCCTGACCAAAGTCTTGAGAAGGATGATTTAATTTGGTGTCTGTGTCTGACCCTGACCCAGTCCGTCTGTGGTCAGGGGATGAAGTACTTTGATTGACTGTGTCACGTCACGTGCCCACACTTGGGAGTTCTGTTAGCTGCAACCAAAATCACATGACCTGAGCAGATTATTTTAGAATGTAAGAAAGGTAGTTTTCCTAAGGACCTTGGGTAGATATGAAAAGTACATTTATTGTAGATATTTTATTAAATTGTTTTATAATTATTCTACAGTTTAGTAATTAATTTTAAATTAAGTATTTGTGACACTCTTTAAACATTGCTAAAAATGATTTCTAAAAATTTTACTAAGTAGCAATATTTCTTATTTTACTAATATTGCATTGTTATTTTCTAAATATTTTACTAAGAGATTGAAAATAATATTTTGTTTATATTTTCTTTATTCAGTTAATATCATAACTATGTCCTGTAACTATTTTAAGTGGTTGCTTACTCTTTCATTTGATAGATTTACAAATATTTACCAAGCTATTTTCAGTTATTGGTCATTGAAGTAGTAGTATAGTTTAAAAAAAAAGTAGGTAATAATACTGCAAATATTTTTTTATATGTTCATAGACTTTTACTCGTATTGAATTATTTTCTTTTGGAAAAATTCAACATGGTTTTTTTTTTTTTAAAGATTTATTTTTTTTTTTATACATACAAGCTGGGGTACAGGTCAGAGGCGGGGGGCGGCGAGAGGGTTTACCAGAGACGGAGCGGGTAGCAGAACAGGCAGATCAGAAATACACTGCTGAGGGGAGCAGCGGGCGAGGCAGGAGAGGTCTGCCGCGCCATGTGGGATTCTCCCCGGCCGGGCGTTGAACTTGCGTCGCCGCACCGCTGCGCCACCGAGGAGGCCCCAACATGGTATTTTTGCATCAAAGATATAAAGATCTTTATGCCCTTTGCTTGCAAAGAATTTTACCAACTTGTATTTTTACTAGTACTATATTATATATAGTACTATACAATATTTACAATTTACTAGTACAATTTACTAGTACTATATTATATCACATCTTTACTAACATTGAGCATTATGTAAAGAATATTTATTGGGTTGGTATAAAATCTCAAACTGTTTTGTTTTTTTTTAAGATTTATTTATTTATACATACAAGCTGGGGTACAGGCCAGAGGCGTGGGGCGGCGAGAGGGTTTGCCAGAGACAGAGTGGGGAGCAGAACAGGCAGATCAGAAATACACTGCTGAGGGGAGCAGCGGGTGAGGCAGGAGAGGTCTGCCGCGCCATGTGGGATTCTCCCTGGCTGGGCGTGGAACTCGTACCGCGCACTGCTGACAGCTCCACAGTGCAGCACTCAACCGCTGCGCCACCAGGGAGGCCCCCTCAAACTATTTTAAATGAAAGATAATCAGTTAATCCTCAATTCCCATCATCTCCTTACTTTGTTAGTTAGAATATAAATACCAGACATACCCTGTACTTCATTTTATTTCTTCTTTTTGTTCCCAGGTCTGGTTCATAGAACTCACATGTCATCCTGTCGTGTGGATAAGCCTTCTGAGATAGTAGATGTCGGAGACAAAGTGTGGGTGAAGCTTATTGGCCGAGAGGTAAAGTTCTGTGCAATTTTCATGTAGCTAGGAAGGATTGGGAGAAGTTGAGATTTTCTTGGTATTTTATAATGGGGAGTGTGTATATATGTTATTAACTGGATGATAACCTGAATTTTGAATGCTGCCACAATCTGTTCTGTACTTAAACCTCCTGGCTATCTGTCCTGCAAATGCAGATGGAATGGTGTAAACTGCAGTAAATGTGGTACCATAAGTACATGTTGGTAAAACTTCTCTTCCTGTATTTTACCTAATTTGTGGGTAGAAAGAAAAAAAGAGAAGAACCAAGAAGAAAGAAGGAAACAATCTGTGGGACAGATCTTCATTACAGACTTCAAAGAATACCTGCCAACGGTACTTCAATTTGAACAAAAACAAAAGGACACAGAATTTTTAGTCATTTTTCCTAATACCTGGTACCATGTGCTGTGAGAGAAGTGAAAAAGCTCTGAAGAACGTGTTACTCTTGAGTGTATGAGGGCTGTGGGTATGGCTTCACACCACTCCTTCTGAGTTTGTAGGACAGATAGCCAGGAGGTTTAAGTTCAGGACAGATTGCGGCAGCATTCAAAAACAAGGTTATCAGCCAGTTAATAACATAAACACACCATTATAAAAGTGGTACATAGGAAAATGGCAAGGGAGGCAGGCCTGAAAGAAATATCATTCATGGGGCCTCCCTGGTGGCGCAGTGGGTTAGGTCTCAGCCTGTGAAGCTGTCTGTAGCCACTGCAGCACGAGTTCGATCCCCGGCCAGGGAGATTCCCAAATGGCACCTCAGACCTCTCCTGCCTTGCCCGCTGCTCCCCTCAGCAGTGTGCTTCAGTCGATCTGCCTGTTCTGCTCCCCACTCTGTCTCTGGTGAATCTTCTCACCACCCCAAACCTCTGGCCTGCACCCCAGTTCTTGTATGCAAAAATAAATAAATCTTCTCTTTAAAAGAGAAGCACATCTAAATGATGTTCTTTGAATTTTTGGTGACTTTGCTTTTGTCTTTTTCAGATGAAAAATGATCGGATAAAAGTATCCCTCTCCATGAAAGTTGTCAACCAAGGGACTGGGAAAGACCTTGACCCTAACAACGTTATCATTGAGTAGGTAAAAGCTTTGGAAATCCTCTGCCTCTGAAACAGTAGAATGTGGTAGTGAATCAGGCTGGGAAATTGACCATTTATAGACTTTGTAATATTAATGAGTTATGTAATCTTTGTGATCTCTGGTTTTTAGAGGTATAAAGTATAGAGCTCTAAGATGAAATGCTAAAATACAAAGCTCCCAACACAGAAATGAGATAGCTTAGGTAGATTAAACTATAAGCTGGTAGTTTGCTGCCTGTCATCTTGTTTAAACAACCTAATCCACCAGACTCACCAAAGGCATCATACCTTGGCAAAAGATGCCATATGCTCACAAATGATAGTTTCACAGTTCCCTGCAAGGGAGGCGGGGATGACTGAGGGCCTTGATTATAGAGATGGTAAAAGAATCTGACACGGAGTCACCAAGGTCGCAGCCCTGGGTGGAGATGTAAGATGCTAATGAGATGTGTAACACACGAAAGCATGTAACCTGTCTGCACTTGCCCTAGTGTGGTCCATTCAAAACATATGCCAGTGCTGCTCCCCTCTACCCCACTCTGGTAGATAAACCCTGAAAACCCTCTCTTAGCTCACTTCAGGGAGCCAGCTTGAAAACTTTCTCTTTTGGTGCTACCTATCTTGTATGTAAGCATAAAGCCTTATCTGGAGGTAGTCTGTCTATCCCCCTTGCTAAGTTCTTTTACAAGGGGTCAGAATCTCTGAAGAAGACTCTAAGTCTGTAACTGAGTGCCCTATCAGTAGTTTTATTTCTTCCCCTTGTTCTCTTTCTGCTTTTGCTCTTTAACCTGCTAGCCAATAAGCATTCATTAAGTGCCTGTTACTTGCCCCTCTCCTAGCACTGGGGCTGAAAAAAGGCAGAGACCATGTGGAATGGTAGGTTAGTATAGGAGAAGCTCCAGCAGAGTTTAGACTGCTAAATCTTGGGATACACTGTGTTTAGAACTTAGTACCTTACTGTCATTGGTTCTTCTGACCTTGCATTTGGAAATCAAAGCTTTTCTACTTTGTTGGATAATGTCTAGTGATAGTAGGGAATTTGCTCACTGTCTCAAAGTCTTTTTTGAATACATGTCATTGGTTTGTAGCTAGAGGTTCTTAGATCCCTAAGAACTCTTAAAAGGGTCTTGGAGACTTAGGAACTGTTTCCATTGTCTCTGAAAGCGAACCAAAATCATACATTTATCCTTGAGTTAACCATGTCATTATTTTGTTGTTTTTGATGATAAAATATTACTGCTTTTTTTCCTATAGTTTTTGCGTAGAAGAACTGGGGTGTAGCCCAGCAGTGCTGGGGGCGGGAGTTTCAGAAAGAGGATTCGCCAGAGACAGACAGGGAGCAGAACAGGTAGATCTACTGAAATACACTGCTAAGGGGAGCAGTGGGTGCGACAGGTCTGCTGCGCTGTGTGGGTCAGCTCCCTGGCTAGATTGAACTCAGTGTTGATAGCGCTGAGACTTAACCCCTAGGTCACCAAGGAGGCCCTATTACCTTGTTTA
Organism: Scalopus aquaticus; assembly: GCA_004024925.1. Lineage (NCBI taxonomy): Eukaryota > Metazoa > Chordata > Mammalia > Eulipotyphla > Talpidae > Scalopus > Scalopus aquaticus. The sequence goes on from PVIJ01001707.1 coordinate 149,538, forward strand.
CCTCACACTAATCAGGTATTCTTAGTGCAGCTATGTTAGTGATTAATTTTTTAAAAAATAAGAAAAAAAGAATAAGATGGTGTTTGAGTAGGATCTTGGTGGTGAAGAGTTTGGAAACCCTTATGTTTCATAGTTCTGAAAAAAATCACTTTGGATATGAAGGGATTTTACCTGAAAGAAGGGAAGTGATATTTATTAAATACATGTGATGTGCTAGGCATTTATGAAAGGGAGTTTAAGTACATTAGTGTATATAATTCTCATAATACCCTACAGAATGGGTAACATGTCCATTTTACTTTACATTTATGATATATTTCTAGTTTATAGCTTCATGCTTCATGATAACTTACTATGGTATATATAGCAAATTATAGTAGGTCAGGTTCCTCAGATGTTAAAGCTAAAAAAGTGCCCTTTTTACCATTTCATGCTCTGGCTGTTGTGTGTGACTTACAGGATTTTTCATATTTTTGTAATTTAGTCTCTATTGACATGTTTGTAGGACTGAATATTGACAAAACACTTTCTGTTTACAGCAGAAAGCTTTTATAACTCAGAGCTCAGAAATGTTACTACACTGATGGCACTGTAATAAATTACTTTTGCTCTAAAGAACCCTGTGTTATATAGACTCATTAAAAAGCAGTGAAATTTCCCAAGACCACACTTTCAAGGGTAAATATAAAACCAGTAAGATAAAGAATTACCTCTCTTGAGGTAGGAAAGGGAAAGGGCTCCCTGGCCTTACGTGTGGTACCTGCATTGGTCTTTCTAGTTATAGCCAAGTTTGTTGTAAACCATAATAGTTCTAGTGAGGCATCCAAAAGGACATAGTGGAGTGATGACAGATTTTAGAGTTAGACCCAAATCAGAAAGTGTTCTATTTGTGCCCCAAACTAATTTCTGACCTTGAACAGATTACTCAGTCTGTATGAACCTCAAATTCTTCACTATAAAATGGAGGTAATGACACGTACATCTCAGATATGCTAGATTATTTAAATTAAAATCTTGTTTTTAAAGAGCCTCCCTTAGTGTCTTAATGTGTAATAACTACTTATTATATTAAAATGTTTTTGTTTTTCTTCTGATATCTAAGATTATCACACCTTTTCTTTTGAAAGAATATATTAGTCCCAAGAGAACAAGGATCACATCTTAATCGCTCTTACTGTCTCCCATAATGCCTGATGTTTAGTAGTCGTTTAGTTAGTGCATTCATTTACTCATTTATTTGACCGGTATTGACAGAGTTCACAGTCTGTGTGAAGTACATTGGCTATTGTGAGGTAACAAGGTTTCTCCCTAAAGACCTTACTGCTTAGTGTAATGAGGTAAATATGCGAAAGATTTTAATATAAGACAACATGTAATAAATGCTAAAAGCGGTTTAAAGAAAGGACTTTAGAAATTAGTTTGAAGATAAAGAGTTGATTTCAAGCCCTGTGGTCAGAGAAGAGGAGACATTTGAGGTAGGTCTTGAAGAATAACTAAGATTTTGTCAGGCGGCATTGGGAGGAATGGTATTCCAGGCAGAAAAAGTGGTGTAAGGCATGAGGCAGGAAAGTGCATGGCACATTCGGGAGTCTTGTTTGAGGAAGAAGAGACTGTGAGGCTTGAAAGATATATTGGAATCAGATTGTGGAGACCCTTGAATATCAGAGAATGTGAATCTTAAAAAAAATGCCTCTAAGTAGGAGAAGCTCCTGATCAGTTAATATCTCCAGGTATCCCGTTCTCTGTTCTTGTCCTGTTGTATTCAGTGTCCTCATCCCATCTCCAGCCAGCCACAATTTGTTAACAATTTTTTTCCAACAAAATCTGTCTTGTATTTTATTCCTTTAAGCCACAAGTATTAATAAGGTTGCCTCATAGGTGAATTTGCAAATGGAAAGGGGCTAAAGTCAGGTTCTAAAGCATAGTCTTTAGATGAAGCACTTATGATTCAACACATTATAATGATTTGTTTATGTCTCCTGCTCCTTGACTAAAAGTCCCTAGGGAAAAAGGATCACGTCTTAGCGTTTTTGTATACTTCCTCCTATCATTAGGGCTACCACTGGTGCTTGCCACTTACTGGTTGAATTGAGAAAAAGATGAATCTAACTATGTGTGCTAGGTAGACTGGAGGAGGAAAATTGAAGGCAAGGAGACCAGCGAGGGCATTATTACTATTAAGGTGAAATTTAATAAAGTCTAAACTAGCACGATGGCAATGAGGATAGAAAGGGAGATATGTGGTAAGTAACACAATTATTGAGTATTAGGTGGGAGTGTGATTTGGCTGGTAGTATGAGTACCCATAGAGTAGACTTTATTATAATGGGGCTTTGTTTAAGACGCAGCTCACCGCCACTTGAAGCTCAGCTCCACAAATAAAGACCTGAAAGCCATGGAGTTTGTGACTTGCTCAGGTTATGTCCTTAAGCTTTTGCCCCGTTTTTTCTTTTTCATTGTTTGTTTTTGCTTTTTCATTGTTTGTTTTGGTGAGAATACTTAACCTGAAGTCTATCCTCTTAACAGTTTTTAAGTGTACAGTATAGTATCATTGACTACGAAACTGATGCTTGAAGGGCTCCTGGGGTTCTGATAATGTTCTGTTGCTTGATCTGAGCACTGGTTACTGGGTATATTCAAGTTGTGAAAATCAGTCGGCTTGTTCTTACAAATACCTTTTTGTGTTTATGTTAGGTTGGGTTGTCAGAAAAGTCATGATGCATTTTTGCTTGAAAAACAAAAAATATGTCATGACTTTTCTGACAACCCAACACTTTGAACACAAGATTAGAAAATTTATAAAAAGTGCTATGGGAATATGAGCAAAAAGATTGATTCTGGCTTCTTCAAGGAAGAAGATTTGATAGTAGGAGAGTTGGTACCTGTGAGCTTTGAAATGTTTGGGTATGTGGAGTGGTATGTGGGAGCAGAGTGGGAGCAGAGGATTTCAGAGAGGGGGGATCTGCCTGAGCAAAAGCACCAAACCACCTGGAGAAGGTAAAATAATTCTTGTTTAGCTAGAGCATGGAGATCAATTAAGATAAGGCTAGATTGGGAGGAGAGGCGGGTAGCACCGGGGACTATAGTGATGGTTCGTGGGTGCTGTGGTGGTAGGAAAATTAGGGGGATATACCTGAGGGTAGAAATCAAATGTAAAAAAATGAAGAATGATAATAAGAAAATATAAGGAAAAAAAAAGATAAGGCTAGAAAAGCGATTGGAGACAACCTGTGAAAAGCTTTGAATACCTAGGTAAGGACTTGACTTGATTTTCTAGGAAGCCTTTGAGACCTTGTAAGGATGGGGGCAGGGAGAGTGGGGTGTGCTTAGCAAGGTGAATGGATCTTCATCTTCTGTGAAATGGTGAGATGAGATCTAGTCGTTCATAATTATTAACTCAGCCTTTTCTGAATGGAAAAAATCATCTATTCAAGTGATTACTTGTTTTCCCTCCTGTCTTTTTATATCCCATGCTTTTCCTTCTTTCTCTCTTTTCCCTGCCAAAACCAAAATAAAAGTCAACATGCAGCATTACCTTGTATCTCTGGCCACATCTCTTAACTGGTCCAAAGTCACTATCATTTTTGTTAAAGGCAAGAAGAGAGGCGGAGGCGGTCGTTCCAGGATTACACTGGACAGAAAATCACCCTCGAAGCTGTCCTGAACACGACCTGCAAGAAGTGTGGCTGTAAAGGTAAGGGGACACCTCTGCCACTGCAGTCTTACTCTCCTTGTGGACAGACCCTTTGCTGGGTGAGCGAGGCAGCCTGTTAGGGGTTTGGCTAACCCTGTTTTTTAGCCCATTGGTGGCCCTACCTATTCATGCTGTCATTCCTGTTGGACTTAATCAGAAGTTCATGGCTTATGCTTTTTCTGTTTCCTTTTCTGAGTGGCCCTGCCATGTTCTATACCACCACTGCTGCTGCCACCACGCCTCACTCTCCCCAACTGATGCCCTGCCTGGGCAGCATCCCATGTACTATGTTTGAGGGGTCAGAGTATTAGATTATGAGTAACACCCTAAATTTTTATCTTCAAGGAATGTTATTTCTCTGCTACAAAATTGAGCTACTTGAAGCTCTCCTGCCCTCCTGTGACTATGGAGGTGCCCTTTTTCTTTCTCCTTTTCCTAATAAACCTGTCCTTTTAAAAAGTGAAGAAAAAAAAATTAAGCAACCTGGCAATACATTCCTTAAGGATACAAGTCAGCCTCTTTCTTCTGTATCTTTATTTCTTTTAACTTCAGGGTTCTGAATACAATATCCTTTTTATAATAAAGAACACAGGCTAGTCACTTTCTTTAGCTCTGTTTCCTCAAGTTTCCTCTCATCTTACTCAGATATTAAAGAACTCTTTCAGCCTGACTGGTGCTATAATGGGAGGGGTAGCCAGCTTCTCAGTTTCAGGGTGACCTCAATTTGTCACTCCTTGCTAGTCCTCTGTCGACCACGTTGTCTGATTTTTCTACAAATGGTAGCATATTTGTGTCCTGGTTGAGATTGTGGGGCAGATTTAAGCCCCTATTATCATTAGTGTAGAGAGAGAAAGGGCAACAAAAAAAGAGAAAAATACCTTCTCATGGGGAACTGTGTGACCATTCTGGATATTTGGAAAGCGATGCTATATTCCCCATCCAGCTCCTGGACTCAGAGTGGAAAATAGTTTATATGTGACTTTGATGAACTCATCAAATCCTCTGTGCCCCTGAGACAGGATCTATAACAAACTCAGACAAAACCAGCTCTATAGCTTCTGTTAAAAAGCCCCTTAATAGCTTTGTATCCTCAAGGAGAGTGGGGTCTTCTTACCTACAACTTGGGTCCACCAGGTGTTACATGAGGCAGAGAATAGTGAGATGGGATTTGACCTGGTCAGCAAAGGTCAGACCAAAGGTGGTTGGTTCTGCGGCAGCAGAAAGACATAGGGCAGGGAGGCATAAGACCCAGGGTAAATTTTAGCCTGTTGTTATTTTGTGATCTTGAGCTACTTCTCTACTTTAGCACTTCCTATCTTTTGCAATGCACTGTTGTATTACATGATCTCTAAGACCCTAGCCAGATCTGGCAATCTGAATATTTGGTACCCCTCAATACAGGTGATTGTGCCTGTTTGTGTTAAGCTTGTATGTGAGTGCCACCTTCTCACCAGCTGCCTAAGAACTATCTTCCTAAGAACTGCCCTTCTTTAGGGCTTGGCCTGCCACTTGGCTTCCGCTGTTAAAAATGCTGCTCTGTAGAGTAGCCTTTCATTGTCAGGAATAAGTTCCAAATAGATCTTTACTTCTTTAATTTTTTTAAGATTTTATTTATTTTATGCATATAAGAGCTGGGGTGTAGGCCAGATGTGGAGGGAGGGTGTTGAGAGAATTCATCAGAGACAGTGGAGAGCAGAACAGGCAGATTGACTGAAATACACTGCTGAGGGGAGCAGCGGGTGAGACAGGAAAGGTCTGCTGAGCCATGTGGCTTAGCTCCTTGGCTGGGGATCGAACTTGTGCTGCAGTGGCTGAGACTTAACCCATGCGCCACCAGGGAGACCTTCCAAATAGATCTTTAAAAATGACTAAGCTTTGCTAGTAGAAGGCAACACAAACTTGTATGCTCACTTCCTCTACCATTTCCAAAGCAGTATCAGTGTTTCCAACGGTTTTAGGACTTATGCTAGTTTCACTCTGATTGCTTGAGCAATGCTACCTTGAAGTGACAGAAAATCTGTTCTGAATCCAACAGCTGCTCTGATGAACTCAGTATTTCATCCCAAACCAGCTATCCCTTTTCAGGAGTCTGGGGAAGATCATCCAGCTGAGAGGAAAGAATACTTCTTCCTCCTCATCTTTTCTACTTCTCTTCTGCAGGCCACTTTGCAAAGGATTGTTTCATGCAACCAGGTGGAACAAAATACTCCCTGATACCTGATGAGGATGAGGAGAAGGAAGAGGCAAAGTCAGCAGAAAAGCCTGACCCCACAAGGAATTCTTCTAGAAAACGAAAGAAGGTAAGTGCCATCTTACTTATGTTGTATTTATCCCATTTTTTTTTTGAGTTTTAAAATGCAAATATGCTTTTTGCAGAAATTTTGGAACTCAACTTTTTACTAGAATTTTGTGGTTTTCAACATGCAAGTCCTTTTGCCTGATTGGTGAACTTTATGCCCAAGTATTCCTTTTGATACTGTTGTAATTGGAGTTTTTTCTTAATTGTCTTTTCAGATTGCTCATTGTTATTGTATAGAAATACAGCTGATTTTTGGGTTATTTTGTATCCTCAACTCTGCTGAATTCATTATTTCTAGCAGTCATTTCGTAGAACATTTAGGGTTTTCTATATCTAATATCTACAAACAGGTAATTTGACTTTTTTTTTTTTTAACCATATTCATACATATAAGAGCTGGGGTGTAGGCCAGAGGTGTGGGGTGAGGGGGCAGTAAGAGGATTCACCAGAGACAGAGTGGGGAGTGGAACAGGCGGATCAGTTGAAATACACTGCTGAGGGGAGCAGCAGGTGAGGCAGGAGAGGTCTGCTGCGCCATGTGGGAATCTCTCTGGCTGGGGATCAAACTTGTGCTTCAGTGACTGCGGATAGCTTCATAGTGCTGAGACTTAACCCCTTGTGCTACCAGAGAGGCCCTGATTTTATTTCTTCTTTATTAAAGCTAGATTTTTTTTTAAGTTTTTTTTTTTTTTTTTTTATGCATACAGGCTGGGGTGCAGGCCAGAGGTGGAGGTGTGGGGTGGGATTCACCAGAGACAGAGTAGGGAGCAGAACAGGCAGATTGGCTGAAATACATGGCTGAGGGGAGCAGCGGGCAAGGCAGGAGAGGTCTACTGCACCGTGTGGGAATCTTCCTGGCCACGCATCGAACTCGTGCCGCAGCTACCAACAGCTCCACAGCACTGTGCTTAACCTGTTGTGCCACCAGGGAGGCCTTATTAGAGCTAGATTTTTAACTGATTTCATTTGTCTGTTCCAAGAATTTTTCTTTCTTCTTTAACCTTTTAAGGATAAATGGTATTTGATTCCCAAAGCAGTTTTGTGACATCTCATTTCCATGGATCTTTGTTTGAGTTGTTTTATCATTGCTTGCAACAACTGGTACAATTAGTTGTTGCTCTGCTCCTGAAGCTGCTTTGAGATATGTATTTCAGTTCACAAAACAGTAACTAAGGATCTGCTAGGTATGAAGCTCTTTGTGACATGCTTAGTCAGCTTATTATCTTACTCTGCATCGCTGTTCTCTTAGAAGAGGAATGGTCTGGTGAACAAAGGCAGCAGTAATCATCACACCTCATTATATTTAAAAGTACCTTTGTGTATATGAACTCTTGACTCATGAATTCTCTTTGATTAAAAAATGCTCTAGGGAGCTAAAAATATTAAGACTTCCCTCGAAGCCCACTGTTTCTACCAAGTTGTCATCTAGTATCATGGTCTTTTCACCTCAGTGTTAAGCTCTTCATTATCTTTTGTGCCTTGTATTTGTTTAGTATTTAACAATTTACAGGATACCCTTATATTTTTATTGTATTATCCTGAGAACACAATAAAAGTTCTTTTGTAATAGTTACTATGGGGCCTCCCTGGTGGCGCAGCGGGTTAGGCACAACGCTGTGGAGCTGTCGGTGGCTGCCGTGCGAGTTCGATGCCTGGCCAGGGAGATTCCCACATGGCACAGCAGACCCGTCCTGCCTTGCCCGCTGCTCCCCTCAGCAGTGTACTTCAGTCAATCTGCCTGTTCTGCTCCTGGCTCTCTCTCCGGTGAACCCTCTCACTGCCCTACACCTCTGGCCTGCACCTCAGCTTATATGCAAAAATAAATCTTTAAAAAAAAAAAGTTACTATGTATTTACTTTTTTAAAAAAAGGATTTATTTATTTATGCATGCAAGAGCTGGGGTGTAGGCCAGAGGTGTGGAGTGGTGAGAGAATTCACCAGAGACAGAGTGGGGAGCAGAACAGGCAGATCAGCTGAAGTACACGGCTGAGGGGAACAGCAGACGAGACAGGAGAGGTCTGCTGCGCCATGTGGGACTCTCCCTGGCCGGGTATCGACCTTGTGCTGCAGTGGCTCTGGATAGCTTCATAGTGCTGCACTTAACCCATTGCGCCACCAGGCAGGCCCTAATAGTTACTATGTATTTACTTTTAAATTATTAAAAAATTACTACATATAGTACCTTCATGCCTATGATATAGGCACAGTGAGTATTATTATCCCACCATTTTACCAGGAAATGACCCAGGATGAGGAAAAGTTGTCACCTGTTCCAAATAATGCTTAGCACTTGTAATAGGTATGCACTAGCTACCTTGGAATAGATAGACTCCATAATGCCTGCTATCTGTAGCTTATCAGGTGGGTTGTGCTGTTAGATTAGGTATGTGTGCCCAGCCCAGCACCTAGAAATTAAGTACTGTGTTAGCTGCTATTATTCCCTTCTTGGTTTTTGTTTTTCTCTTACATTGGGCTTCTGCTATTCTGATTCAGGACTATAGACACACAATGGGTGGGCTAGCTGCTGTGGTAGGGGATATATACTTTCCTTAGAGAGCTCTGACTTCTTTCATGACCCTCCTGGCTTGCCTGCCATGGACTCACACCCTTGAGCCATCTTTTTGATCATTTATCTTGTTTCACAAACCCCTTGAATGTGGTTGGGGGATCAGAAGCTAGTTTCCTCTCTAGCTCACCATCTCTCTCCTGCCCTAATTCGCAACTTTCTTCTTGAAATACAATTTCTGAAGTGATTTTTCTTTGTTCTCTAGCTCAGGGTAGGGCATATGGTGAAAATGATGCCACCTGCTGGAAAACTAGATTTTCTTAGTTCAAGTTGTAAAAGAGCTTGTGCATGAAGATTGAGGTCTGGAGTTCATATACCAGCATGTCAGAGTTCTATAGTGATTTCTTTTTTTCTTTGCTCCTCCTGAGCCTGCATCTTTGAAAGAGTGAGCAAAGTGGAAATAATGTCAAACTCTAAGCTAGAAAATTCGACATTCTTGTTACTTGAACCTTGATCGATTCACTTCACTTCTCTTAGTTGCAGTTTTCTCATCTGTGAAACAAATGCAAATATTTTCTTAATTTTGACTTTACCAGATTATTAGTATAAGGTGAAAGATACAGAAACCTGGATAAAGTGCTACTTGGATATAAAGAAGTATTTATTATTCACCTTCATTTATCCAGGCTGGGCCAGGCTTGAGGGAATTAGTAGACTGTACATTTGCTTATTTACTTTCCCAGAACCCTGCGCTACTTAAGGAGCAGAATCTATGAGGCCCCTAAGCCCACATATTCTGTGGTGGGCTTTCATGATCTTGCCATCAGGAAGGTAGAGCACCATGAGGCAAACCAGTGATTGGCCAACCCTCCGTTCCTCCCAGCCCTGGTTCCTGTAGCCTGGTAATATGGCCCTGGGAAGCTGTGTTCCTCTCTTTCTCTCGGCTCCTTTGGAGACTCCAAAGAAGAGTTTTGGTTTAATCTCCTCTCAAAACTTAGATTTATATAATATAGATATTTAGCCAGACTGTCAAAACATTGTGGGAGTTCCCAAAATGAGAGAATACTACTTCTCTCTACCACTGAATACCTACCATGTTTCAGGCGCTGCAGTTAGTACTTAACTTGTTTAAACCTTATAATACCATCCTTTGAAGTAGGTATTTATTATTTACTATTTACTGTAAAGTCAGTGGAATTTGAATGTAATTCTGTCCTATTCCAAATTTGTTACTCTGACCACCAAACCATGAAGCCTACCATCATCTTACAGGAAGAAGGGCCATGTGCTACAGAGGAAAACCCAGGAAATTTCCAGTCATATAACCTCCATGCAGATCCTAATCTTGCCTGTAAGATCTGGGGCAAGTGGCTTTCACCTTCTTAAGACAGATACTATTTCATTAAATCTTCACCACAGCCATGTGACATAAGGGCTGTCGTTATCTCTGTTTAACATTTGCAGAAACAGCCTCAGTGAGGTGAACTGACTTACACTTAAGGTTACAGAATAGTAAGTGGCAAAGCCAGAACTCAAGTCTGGCTCTAACAGCTGGTTTGGCGTTTGACACCATTTCTCACAACCGACTCCGACGGCCTGGTGTATCACTCAGGCAGACTTTCAGCTCTCAGGATGCTGCCTGGACCCTATAGGAGGAGCAGGAGCTTTGCGTCCTCTGCTCTTTCTCCTTCTACAGTCTCTCCTCCTTAGAAACCTTACTGAAGCATTGAAATCAAGAAAAAGTTTTATGTAAGGCTTTAAAACTGTCCAGAGCACCCCATAGAGGCCAGGGAGACTGCTTCCCGCTCTTTGGGTGAGTTTTGCTGTTGCTTTGGCAGCATGTTGTGCTGGGTACAATTTTGAGAAAATTCCTTCCAAGGTTTTTCCTTTATTATTATAATCTTTTTTTTTTAAGATTTATTTATTTATGCTTACAAACTGGGGTGCAGGCTAGAGGTGTGGGGCAGTGAGAGAGTTCACCAGAGACAGAGCAGGAAGCAGCAAAGGCAGATGGATGGAAATACACTGCTGAGGGGAGCAGTGGGCGAGGTGGGAGAGGTCTGCCACGCCATGTGGGATTCACCCCCGCCTTGCGTCGAACTCGTGTCACTGCTGCGACAGCTCCACAGCGCAGCACTTAACTGCTGTGCCACCAGGGAGGCCCCCTATTATTATAATCTTAGAGAAAGTTGTTATGATGCCTAGGGATGGTAAATATTCAAGGGCAATAGGGAAAGCTTTATTAATTGATGGCAGTTATTTTCATGGTAGCAGAGGCTAATAGAAATCAGAGTGGGAGTAGGTCTCCTAAATCTGTTGCTCTCTTACTCTGTGGCATGTGGCGTGTTTCTAGATAGACTTGGTGATCACCAAGGACTCCTTTCAGTTTTAACTTCCTGTGCTTTCTAAAACACAAGTAACAGATACTTGTTTTTTAAAGAAATCAGAGTTTATATGAATAAAAAGTGAAAGACCCTTGTCCTTTCTTCCCATTTAGTTCATTCCTGAGCGAATACTTTCTGCTAGTTTGTGTCTTTCCCACTGTTTTATGTTTTAATAAAGATAGTAATGTGCGCACACACACACATACACACACACATTGTATGGCATGCAGGTGTATGTGGTATGTATGTAAATATACACATGGTTATAAGTTAAATACGCTGGAATTTAGAATACATACTGTATTATGTCTTGATCTTTTCATTTAATTTGTTTTGGGCATTTTTTTTTCTTGTTAGTATTGAAAGATTTCATTTTTTTCTTTTTAATTAATGCTTTATAATGTATTAAATGGTACCCTATTGATCTCGTGCCATTTCGAAAGTAAATATACATATTCAATATTGAGTTTTTGAATTTTCTTTTCAGGAGAAAAAGAAAAAGAAACACAGAGACAGGAAGTCATCTGAGTCTGACAGCTCAGACTCTGAGAGTGATACAGGCAAGAGGGCGAGGCACACGTCAAAAGACAGCAAGGCAGCAAAGAAGAAGAAGAAGAAGAAGAAGCACAAGAAGAAGCACAAGGAGTGAGAGTGGAAAGAGCAGAGGGAGTGGTTGAGAGAAGGAACCAGGAGACTTGTGCCTTGAGGCCCTGGCTCCTGGAAAGACTTGATAGTGAGATTCTGCCCTCCCACCCATTGACTTCCCTCCCGTGACTGGCTCCCTCACGCAGCCGGCAGGTTTGGGGGTTAGATGCCAAAGGCATCTGCCTGAATGAGTTGTTTCCTTATCACTTCTTGTCCCTTTGCAAGTGACTCCTGCAGCTCACCCATTCATTCACCCAACTTCTTCATTCAGCAGGAGGTCCTATTACCCTCTCCAGCTGCCACTGCCAGAGCCAGATTCCTGCACAGGAGTCTAGGCGGGAGCCACAGGTACTGCTGTGGAGGTGAGTGTGGCTGTCGGTGGAGAACGGCGTGATCAGCCCCTCCCTGTTGGCCTGCCCTGGGCTGGCTGGTGCGTGACCTCTGCTGCATCCAACATGATGGCAGAGAGAGGCTGGCAGTATGAGGGGACATGGTAAGAAGTGGTGCTCACTTTTTCCATTTCCCCAAATGGGTCTGTGCTAGAAATAACGGCCAGCAGTCACAGCCAGAAAACCATTGTTTGCAGTGACTGAGCTTGTGTGTGACATTCTGCCTGACAACTCAAGCCAAAATCATTGCTTTACTTTGTATTTGCTACTGTGTGAGTCCGTGGGTTCCACTTCAGGTGTCTGCTTACATTCCTCACACTAAATGGAAATGTGTTTGGTTCTAAACTTACTGAAAGTTTTTATTACTATAATCCTTCTTGGATTATTTACAGACTTAATGGTCACTGAGTCTGAGTCTTAGTTGCCTGAGAGAGACCCAGCTGAGGTGCAGAGCTAGAGGCACTAGCAAGTCATAGCTTCCTTGGGACGTCACCTGTAAGTCCTTTCTTGGCAGTGATCAGATGACCTCTCTCTCCAGAGCTGATTAGAGAACCAGTAAGAATTTATAACCATGAGTAATGACCCGGGGAAGAGGTGGGATTTTGGCCAATGGTCATGTTCTCTGACCATCAAAGCCCAGTCCACGATCCTGTGTTCCCAGCCTTCATTCTAGCAAGAGACCACAGCATTCCACAGGGAAGATCAACTTTCCACACCCAAGAGCATTCAGTGGAGATGGGCCTGAAGTGACAGTTCAGTAGCTGAGGGGACAGAGCCTGGGGAAGGCCTGCCACTGACTGATAATTCCAGCTTGGACTAGCTCGTTTGGATCACAGGGAGGGGGCAAGTGTAAAGGCAAGGTGTAGGCACAGCTCTTTTACTATTGAACATGTGAGGTGATCAGTTAACTATGTCTGTCTCTGAGACTGTCTATTTCAGTCTCTCAGCTAAGTGCGTCTTCCTGAGTGACCTTTAGGCAGTCGTTTCTGATCACTTTTGGACCACAGAGAAACCAAGACTCCCAGAGTTGTGTCACCAAAGACAAAAAGGCAACTGGCTGGCCTTGGCTTTGTTTATTGACCTCAGAGCACCCTTTGGATGCAGTTAAAAAAAACAGACATACATAGTAGGAACTGGAACTGGATCCATACTGGCGCCAGCTGACCCCAGAAGAATTCTCCAATCGTGGTGGACTTATACAAAATGCCAGAAGAAAAAAATGAGGAAATCTGAGTCCAGGGAAGCCATTTGGCAGAGTAGCTGTCAGTGAAGGCACCGGCAGGTCATTCGTCTTTCTCGTAAGTGCGAACACTAACTGCATTGCCATGGGTGAGGGTCTGAAAGGAAAGACGGGCAGGTTAGGGGGAGAGAGAGGACAAGAAAGGTACTCAAATCACTCATTCCAATGCGAGAGCCCTCTGCCTTCATCCTAGTTCTCATTTCCTGACCACCTAGATGTGCCGGGCATTTTACGTGTTTTCTTTTTTAATACTTACATGAAGCGCGGCATTGTATTTCCTCTTTTAGAGATTTGGGAAAAAGAGCTTGAAATATCCCCAGGTTGTTTCTATTTCCTGTGCATCATCCCTCTCACTTCATTTTAATGCACATAGCAGCCAAATAAGTGAATAAAATATCCAGAGACTCTTGGAGAGGGACTGTGCCAGTTCACCAACTCTCCATTCTTCCCTAACTTAGGACAGTGCCAGGACCCCCACCGTCTAGTGTCACCACAGTCCTGTTTACCCAATGAGTATCTGGTCCTGCATATCACATTCCCATCAAAGCTTCTGCAGGGGCCCCTGCCCTGTGTGAGTGCAGTGATGTGGATGTATGAGGTAAGCAGGTTAGACTGATCCAGAAAGGCCTGCAGAGAAGATGCTGAGGCAGAAGCCGGAGGCTCTACAAGGTCAGGAGGCACAGGCCACGACTGGCTGCTATCTCTGCCCCTGGATCTGGGGGGTGTTCCGTCAAGGCTGCATTTCCAAGTCAGGTCCCTGTGTTTGTCCCTAAACAGACAGATCTGCCAGCATGACTCCTACTTCCTATCCAAGTTTTAGTGTCAGGCACTTGCGGTAGGCCAGGCATGGAAAGCACTGAGAGCAGGTGGAGCTGGAATGAAGTAGAAAGGGCTTCACTGTCCTAAGGTGCCCCACCAGTCCACAACCACTACACAGAAAATTCCTACTGGATACCACCCATCCTGCTGCTGCCCTCCATAGTCCCAGCTTCCATTGCTTCTTGGCTTTCTATAGCAGACTTGGCTGAAGTAGTAACCAAATTAGGTGAAGCCCCAATGTTGCCCATCTTACCAGGATGAGTTTTCCATTAGTTAGCTCCCGCACGAGAGTGCTCTCTTTCCCATCCCACTTCTGTACCTGGACAAGTTTGCCTCCATCCATTGTCACAGTGGTCTGTGGAAAGAGGGGAGAGGTCTGAGCTGTGATCTGAGCTAGGATTGGGGAACAGGAGGAGGTCTGGTCACTGGGCCACAGAGGACTCAGACTCTGACCCAAACTAACGATGGTGCCAGGACCAGAGCTCAAGCAGCCTTCCTCCGGCCTCTGCCCCACCACTGCCTGGTGAGGGAGGGCAAGTCAGGAGAGGCAGGTGGTATGGTGGGGCTAGCCAGCCTGACCCTGACTCTAGGTGATGTCCATACCGCGGACCCACTAAGATACAAGCAGCGTGTACTGGCTTATGCTCCTGAGAAAGACTGGAAAGGAGCCCTGAGACTCTGGCCTGCACACATGAAGTCTAAAAGGCCTTTGGGGTTGGGAGATACTGGAAAATAAGACATCGCACCTCGTATCCTGTCTTCTTGGCCCATCTCATGTGACTCATTCAGGTGACAAGTAGGTAACAACTGCCAGGTCCTGGGACTGGGCGCCCTTGGAGTGTTCCACAGCCCTGGTCAAATGCCCACTTTGTCTTTGAGCACTGCCAGCCTGCATCAGCTGGTTCTCATTTGGCAGCTCTCCCAGATCTCTCTTCTCTAGGAATTTGGGGGCTCTAGGCCAGGCTAGCAGACCCTGACAGCAGGATTCAGGAGGAGAATCTGAAGAAGTTGGGTATGTATGTGTCTGTGTTGGGGCCGGATGGGGTGGTAGTGTTATGTATCCTTACCAACCCCTTATATATCTCTTTCTCGCTTCTGGGTCAGGCAGCTAGGCTAAAATTGGGGTTCTTGCCCCTGAATTTGGGCTAGTCCAAGGAGTTAGAGATGTCATGGGGCAGCCACCCCTTACCCTGGTAGGCTGCCATCTTTGGGTACCATTCCAGCTCCATTTTCAGCTTCCTGTGTAATCCTGGCTTGGGCTCCCGCTCCCTCCACAAGGAGGAGGGAACGGGCTGGCAGGAGGACACTGCTGTAGAGGTCCAGGACCCTTAACAGCTCTCTCATGCCTGGCTCACAGACTAGGCAGACTGCCCACACAGCCATCGCAGGGTGACAGGCCCTGAGACTGCCCCCCTTTCTTATGTGGGGGGTGGGGAGTACAGCCTGGTAGGGAGACACTGAACACGCCCATAGCAGTACCCATTCCTGAACATAGCTTTTCCCACCTGTGGCCTGGCCACATTGAGAATTGTTCCTCAGGGTCACTGGCCAAGCCCAGGGGGTGAAGGTTGGAGAAGAGGAAACATCTGAGTAGATCTTAGACTCTGGTCCCCAGTTACATCCTTTGCTGATGGAGGCCGGGCTGACCGCTCACTCGGGGAGGGCCATGACTTCCCTCGGGCATCATTCCTAAAGTACTTGAGGCCGCAGCCTGGCCACATAACTCCCCTATCTATGGAAGAAGAAACTCCCTGGAGCTGTTGCACAAGGTCACCCAGCTCGCGCCAGAGCAGACACTGAGGTCAGAAGCACGTCTAACTGCTGCCCACTCTCAGAGCCAACTGGTAGATGCTTCCCCAGAAGGGCAGGAGGAACAGAAGAGGGCACGCTTGTGCATTTAGCACCTGGGACGAATGGCACTGCAAGGCTTCACGGGCTTTATTCCTGCCTGTCCTCATAATAGCCTACCCTCAGAGGGCAACAACTGGGTGCCAAGACTGCCAGCCTGTTACCCCTCAAGATCTCCATGTTCTCTGTCCACTCCCTACACCCCTCCCCCAACTCACCATGACCTTTCTGTCATCTGCTGTTGTCTCCTCAAACTCCACCCCCAGCTTGAAGTTGATCTCCGTGTTCTTGAAGGTGCTCTGTGTCTTTATGGTGATGGTGTCCCCCTTCACCTCAATGATCGTGGTAGGCTTCGTCATGTTGGCCACCTGTCTGGTGGCGAAACCCACACCTGAGGACAGAGAGAAGGTTATGAGTACGTGTGCTGGGGTGGAGAGGCAGGTGCCAGGTCATCAGTGAACCAATCTTAGACATGGATACGGGGAAGAGGAGCACAGAATTCTCAAGGACCACATGGTCTTTTTTTTTTCAGTCTTCTGTTAGCTCTGTTAATTGAAGAAATACTATTGATCTTATTAAACAAATGAGAAACTTCAACATGCCATAGCAAGTCAGTGGCAGAACTGAGACCAGAATAGGCTAAATACTATTCAGTGTTTTTTGTAAGGTAAAAGCTATGTGTGCTGTCTCATTCCAGTCTTCCCTGGCGGGCTGATGCTATCATCTCTGACAGATGCAAAATCTGAGATGGAGTTGAAGCCTAGGGTCACAAACCTGGAATTCAAGCAACTGTATAAGCGCAGAGCCCCTGTGTAACTGCTTAGCTAGACCGCCTCCAGGGCTGGAGCGCAGGCCACCCTTCCAGGGCACCTGAGCAGCTTTCAGGCTGCAGGCTGAGAAAAGAAGAGAAATGTGGACTTTTCCTTCTAAAGCCGTAGGAACAAGAATTTTACACCTATGGAAGTTTTTAACCTTGACATGCACTGGTGCTCCCTGTATATGACCTTTTCAAAGCCTCTTAGCTATGGCCTAGCAGGTGGGCAGAAAGGAAGTGTTTGTCTCCCTGTATAGATCTAGGAGAGGCCCACGGCACAGTCTCCTGAGTCCCAGTTAAAGCCTGCTGGTCACGTCCCTCCTGACCCAAGCATGTCTTCCCGGGGTGCTGGGCAAAGCCCTAGTGTCCCGCAAGCATGTGAAATAAAGAGCTTTTAGGCCAAGCCTTCACCCCTTCCAGCTGTGGCTTCCCTGGGATCTATCCTTTTGCCTTGAGCTCCTTTGATGACTGGCCTGCCCCTCTGCCCCCAGTAGTCCTCCAGGGCAGATGCGAGAGGAGGCCACCCAGCATGGGGAGGTGGTTGGTGTGAGGTCCCCCGACATGCCGAGCTTGCGGAAGCTAGATACTTAGCATGTGCCCCACATGGGGTTTGAATGCTCACGTGGTTCTGGGATCCCCACTTTACAAAAGAGACTCAGAGTGAAGTGACTTGCCCAAAGTCAGAGTAAGTGACCGAGATTTGAGTTCAGGCTCCAAAACTGGTCACTATTCTTCCTGTCATCTTGCCTCCCAGCCACACCCTAAATCTACCAGCTGTGCCTGTGCTCCCCAGTACTGACTGAGCTAGGTCTCTGCCTCCTGAGAACCTTTGTTCTAAAACGAGGGGCAAGAGCTGCCTTTGCAGCTGTGCTGCTGCTGGACCAACTGCCTGACCAGGAGGCACTTGGCCTTGTGCCATCAGGGTGAGTCAGGCCAAGGCCCCAGTGCAGAGCAGGCCTTGGCACTGCAGGAACAGGCTTACTGAGAGGTGTGGGGTGAGTGAGAGGCTGAGTCAAGAGAATCGAAAACTGAAAACTGGGCTGACAGAATTTAGGTGAGTCAGGAAGAGCTGGGTTCTACTTAGAAATGAAGCTGGAGCTATTTGCTTAGAGGACCGGTGGGCCTCGCCTACCTTCCTTTTGTGCAATGAGAAAAACAGACTGGATGGAATCTCAGCCGCCTAGCCCGAATTGGGGCAAAATAAGGGAACAAGAGAGGCAAGGCTACTGCAGCTCATTTCAAGGATTCAGCCCAAAAGTCTGCTGTGGGAAACAGGAGTAATTGACCTGGGCACTCCAACTTCCTGAGCAGATGCCAGGACCCCAGCCCCTCCAAGAGCAGCTGCCTCCCAGGAGTCACTGCACGGTGCCCAGCAGAAGGTAAGGGCAGTGGAGCTTTAGCCTCAAGAGCCAACACTTGTGGACCCTGTTTCAGGAAAGGGTTAGGGACAGAGGTGTGGGGACTAGACTGCCCCTGCTTCTTGGGGTATCTGCCATAGTCCAGCCCCCGCCCCTCTTCCTTGAGTGAGGCAGGGAACCTAGCTCACTCATACAGAACATTTTGGTTTTCCCTGTCCCAGTCTGGGGAAGGAGGATAATGTAGCTGGGACTTTGAGTATTATCCTCTCTCTAAGCCAAACCTAGAGGGGAAGGGCTGAAGTCATTCATTAACTAAGCAGTTCCTACCACTCCCAGCCCTAAGTTTTCATATATCAGTGCTGCTATGGAGTGGATATAACAAGTTTCTACTCGCACTGGGCCTCAGTTACCCCATCTGTCACACTAGGCACTACTATACCCAGATCTCCTGGGAACTCACTGTAAGAGCCTTTGAATATTCTTCCTACCCCAAAACCACACCCTTCTAGACCAAATACCCTACCCGCCTTTAACAGGTCTTGGCCTTGCTCCAGGACCCTCTGCTGCACCCTACAAGTCCAATAGCTTTCTCCACTGAATCCCTCCCTAAAGGGTAAAAGGGACCTCTTGCCCCACCCTACTGCTAGGCTCACTGTCATAAGAGCCTGGCTAAAGTACCGCTGCAGGGCAAGGCCGGAGATTGGCTGGTGAAAGGGGGCATCCACCAGCCCCAATCCTTCTCAAACCACATGGGGAGGCAGAGATTGTTGCGGGTCCCTGTTTCACCTCATATCCCATTCACCATTTCCCACTTGCCATTCGCTCTGGGTGGTTTCCTACTTCAAGCCATAGTACACCCCTGTCTGCACCATCCCCTGTCCGTGCTCAGTCTCTAATTCCCGAGCCTCCCAAGCTCCTATTTTCCTCCCCTAGCTAGCCTCCCATATTCTTCCACCACTGCCCTACATCTCCATCATATAACCCTCAAAAGTGCTCCCAGTCCCTGCACCAGCAGTAGCATCTATCCGCCCTCTAGAGCTCTGCCTGGGAATCCCTCTGGCTAGAGTCAGACCATGGGAGCGCCCTCCCAGCAGTCCCGAGCGCTCTAGCAAAGACTGCCACCTCAGCGCCTCCAACCCTCTGCTCCCCGACATAGATCCAGCAGGCGCAAGGTGCTAGCTAGGGTCGGAGCGCGGCCCCGAGGTGGGCACGTGGCCACCCCCGCCCCAGCACAGCATTCCGCGCCGCGCTCACCGAGTGCCTTCATGTAGTCATCGAAATTCTTGCTGTCCACCAGCTTCCAGGTGCCCACGAAGGCGTCCACCATGGTGAGGCTGTGCTAGGCTGAGAAAGAAGAGGTGGCAGGGCAGGCGCGCAGGGACTCCGGGACCAGCGCCTCCCAGCCCGCTTCGCCGCTTTAAATAGCCCGTGCATCACATGAGGAGGCGTGGCTCGCGTCCCGGGCTCTTGAAATAGGAAGCCCGGGGCTGGCACGCACCCACCCGGGGCTGGCTGCCCATCCCCCAGCTCGAGGAAGAGCCGACGTTGGCGCTCGGCACCAGGCATGAGCGCGAGCACCAGGCCTCAGGGGTCGACCCGGGACTGCAGGACTGTCCCTTTCTCAGCGCTCTTTGCAACCTGAGAATGAAGCCATAGGGAGCGTGCCCGCAAGTTGGGGCGCGCACCACCTGCATCTTCCGTCCCCCAGTTCCTCGGGGTCAGAGCGATGAGGTGGCGCTAAAGAAGAGAAATTCGCTCTTGGGCTGAGCGAACGCTCCGATTCTCACGGCACCGGCTTTCAGGTGAGGACTTAAAGACTCAGAGGGGGCCTGACAGAGCGCCTGGAAAAAAGGTCAGGGTGAATTGGGACCCAAATTGTACATCTGGCGGAGCGGGGTACAGAACCCGCGCGCTCCCCGGACTCCCCACTGCAGGGTGGCGGAGAGAGTACGTCGTAGCTGCTCCTGCTCTCGGCGAAAGCCTTACCCTTCCCGCGTCATCTTGCCCCTCGCCCGACACCCTCCTGCCCCGACGCACACGTGCTCACCTCCCTGGGAGGAAGGGAAGGTGTATTCGGCAGCCCTCTGCCTTCTAGCAGGCGGTCCCCAGTCCCCCTTCCACCCTGCCAGTTCTCCAGGTTTTTCTGACCTCTATGTTACATTCCAAACATTTGCCTGTGTCATTGGTTACCCCCTCACCGATCCACACTCCTGTCCCTCCAGCCAGCTTTTCAAGGGCAGCTCCCCTCCTGCTGCCCTTTCTCTGACCTCTGCAAGCCAGCAAGCAGCCTGCACTTTCAGAGACATGGCCACCTCCTTAAAAAGCCTCCTGGGTCCTTCCTGGTGGCACAACGGGTTAAATCTCAGCCTATGGAGCTATCCACAGCCACTGCAGCAAGAATTCCATCCCCGGCCAGGGAGCTTCCCACATGGCACAGCAGAACTCTCCTGCCTCGCCCGCTGCTCCCCTCAGCAGTGTATTTCAGTCAATTTGCCTGTTCTGCTCCCCACTCTGTCTCTGGTGAATCCTCTCACCACCCCACAACTCTGGCCTACACCCCAGCTTCTATGCATAAATAAATAAATCTTTTTTAAAAAGTCAAGAGGGGCGCCTTTAAAAAAAAAAGCCTACTGGGTGTTGGTTTGACACTTGACAGTCTACAAAGCACTTTTCATAAGATCCACTGTGAATTAATGCTTACTGCATGCATGTGAGGGCTTTAAGTACATTGACTTTTAAGACAAAACCCATGAAATAAGGGTTGTCACCTGTTTTACAGATGAGCACCCTGAAGCTTAGAGGAGCCCATTCATTTCTCAGTCCTCATTTATTTATTTTTTAAATTTATTTATTTATACATACAAGCTGGGGTACAGGCCAGAGGCGTGGGGCGGCGAGAGGGTTCACCAGAGACAGAGCGGGGAGCAGAACAGGCAGATCAGAAATACACTCCTGAGGGGAGCAGCGGGCGAGGCAGGAGAGGTCTGCCGCACCATGTGGGATTCTCCCCCTCTGGGCCGCATTGCGCGCTGCTGACAGCTCCACAGCACAGCGCTCAACCGCCGCGCCACCAGGGAGGCCCAGTCCTCAGTTATTAAAGTACCGTCTTTTTTCCAGGTACTGGACTGGGCTCTGGGGGTGACACCCATGAACTAGACACACACAAGTAGCCTAACTCTGGTGTGGTGACTCTAGGGGAGGCTTGTCCTGATCTCAGGGCTCCAGGGAAGCTCCCCAGAGGAAGTGAGGCATAAGTGCATTCCTAACAGGAGACCTAAGGGAGCGGTGCCCAACTGAACCTCAGCCAGAAGAGGTCTTGGGGCTGCCAGCTCTGCCACATACAGTGTGGCCGGCGCTCCTTCCTGGGCCTGTGGGTGGAGAAGGTCTGCCCCTTCCTCCCTTCCTCTGACTTTCTGGGAAGGAGGCCCTCTCTCCCCCTAGGTCTTATTTCCTTTAGATGGATGCACTTGCCAAAGCTGCAGGGACAGGCCTCGGGGCTGGGCAGGGAGCCCCGGTGACCTCACTGCCGGAGCAGGTGCTTGGGGTGGGAGGGAATGGGATGGTTTCTAGCTCAAGGTCACAGCTTTAGACACAGGACCTCCTGTCAAGGACTAAGTGACCAGAGAGCCGAAGATGAGAGCTGTCTCCCGACATGATCTTACGGTGCCGAGGTGGAGAGCGGGCTGGGCTCAGAGCTGCTGGTAGCTAGTGTTCCAGTTCTCGTTCCTCTGGGTGCCGTGAGGCTGTGGGCAATGCCCTGAAGCCCCTCAAAGTCTCAGTTTCATCTCTGAAATGGAGGTAATGACAGCGTTTGCCCAAATGGGATCGTACATTAAAATGTTGAGCATGGTAGACTTATTAAGAGTTCACTGCTGTCATTATCGCCACTGGGCATCTAAGACCTGGTCTCAGTTCTGCCCCTTGCCTGCTGGGCCACCCTGGGCAGATTGCTTTGCTTCTCTGATCCTTAACACTCCTGCTTGAGTCAGGACTGGAAACAGCTGCAGCTATGAAGCAGGGACTTTAGAGATCCTCAGGATGGCTCAGGGGGACACTGCCAGAAAGTGCTGTCGGCCCTGCTCGGGCACTGCCCAAGTTGAGCAGCATGGTGCTTGGAAGAATTCTATATAAATCCCGGACCACTGTGGCCGCTGCCTCCCCCGCCCCCTCAATGTGTTCAGACCTGGGTCACGGAGGTTGACTGCTAAGCTGCCCCTGTCTCCTTTCCCTCTGGCTCTCATCCTTCTCACTTCTGAATCTGTACAGCCTCTTCTCCCTCTGATCACCTGCATCCTCCATGTCCTGGTACACTTGCTACATCTGAGGAAAAAGGTGCAAGGGACCCTTTTCAGGTCTCCCTTTCTTGTCCTTGGCAGATCCAGATATGAATATAACATCTGGCAGGCAGCAGGGCCAGTGTCTGCCAAGAGCAGTGTCTCCCCAGCCCTTGCCCTGTGATGTCACTGTTTCAGGTTTCCATGGTAACTACAGACTGGGAAGATGGAGAAGAGGAGAGATGAGTAACCAGAGAGAGCCAATGAGATGGGCCGCTGCACCGGGTGATTCGTGGGCCCAGAGGGAGGGGAGAAGGGAGGCCTGCTCGCGTCTTCAGCTGTTCCCTGGGCCCTCCCTGCCATCTGGAGGCCTCTGCCACGGGGTGTGCTGCTCACGTTGGGGCCACCGGTGGGGGCAGTGGGGAAACACCAGAGGTGGAGGCCAAAGAAGCCGAGCCTTCCTTTATCCTTCAGACCTGAGTCTGTGGGTGCTGACCACACCCCTGCCACCCCCGCCCTCAGGACCTGAAGCGGGGAATTTTCTCTTTTGCTGAGTAGCAGTGGGGCTCTCTATCTCTGCCTGCCATGAAATTGATGTCGTTTTGGAGTTTATGAGTTAGAGAGCGGGGTCCTTGGGTTCACCAGAGCTCCCCTTCGGCGGCACACGGCGAGTTTCTCCACGAGTCAGAGACATTTGATACACTTAAACGGGTTTATTAGGAAAAGGGACAGGGAAGTGAAGGACACTTGCACAGCACAAGCGGGCAGGAAGAGCTGCCCCGAAAGGGAAAGGATTGCTGAGAGAGGCCTGCATGGTCGCAGGCAGGCGGGCAGCCCTGAGGAGAGCTGCGTCTGCTGAGGGAGGTCAGTGAAGACCCGGCATGGTACAGTCACGGGCAGGCAGGCCGCTGCCCTGCAGAGGGACAGAGTTGGTGAAGAAAAGCACCTACACAGGCACAGGTGGGCAGAAAGATGGCTGCCCCGCATTCTTGCAGAGCCTGCCCCATATGGTTCTCTTTCAGTCCAGAGCGGCTCATCTTCGAGAATGGCTCCTCTGTTACTGACTAACTAGAATTGGAAAGGAGACTTTCAAACAATGGGCTTAATCTCCTTATCTTCACCTTCTGCCCAGAAGTCTGATACTGAACTTAGGTGCTGGCTAATGGTTATGTGAATTCCTTCTACCCCCACCTCCTTGTGTGAGTCTGGCTCTAACCTTATTTTAAGTTATATTTCCTCCATCAAAATCATCAACTCTTAGCCAATCCTCCTCTCCCACACCCTCCAAAACCTGCCCTCCGGATGTGGTGTATTCAGAAGCAGTATCTTCAGAAAGAGGGCTGGTTCTTAATCCCAAACTTGCCACTTATGAAGCAGACACCTGGAGCAAGCCCTTTCCCCTCCTGAGTCTCCCGGGGCTCCGAGGGGGTTATTCTAATGGGCTTTTTTTTAGATCTAGTGGCGCCCCTGGGCTCCCCTATTCCTATTCTGAACCTTCTCCATGCACTATCATTTGTCTCCTTTCCTCTGCACTTGGCTCTTGATATCTTCCACTCTGTATTCTCTCCTGTCTTCATCCGAGCCTCTGCCCTGTGCAGCCATTTGTCTTCTGTCCTCTCT
This sequence comes from Scalopus aquaticus, assembly GCA_004024925.1. NCBI lineage: Eukaryota > Metazoa > Chordata > Mammalia > Eulipotyphla > Talpidae > Scalopus > Scalopus aquaticus. The sequence continues at coordinate 173,428 of PVIJ01001707.1, forward strand.
CCTGGGTTGTGAACTACTTGCACTCCACCTATATTCCCTCCTATAACCCCTGTGTGAATCCTCATTCCTTGTTTCCTGTCTTTTTTCATAATTTCGTCTTCTTTTTTCCTGCAGTCTGGGACAGTTGTATTTCCAGTGTCCTTCTTCCCTGCAGTAAGCAGACTGGTTTTTCCTAAGGGTTCGTTCTTCCTGGACTCACTTCTCCTGGGTCCTCTCCCCATTCTGTTACTGTTTCTCTGAAACCCCGTCCTGTGCTCCCTCTGCAGAAAAACAGTCACAGGTGTAGGTCTCCTTTCCCCTCTGTTATTATAAACCCTAAATGCCAAGTCTGCCAATTGGGAGGGGCTCATCTCTGTGAAACCATCAATCTTTGCTTTCTCCTTATATCCGGGGCACTAAGACTTTCTACCGCTCATACCAGGTTGTCTGTTCCCTCTCTCCTGCTTGCTTGTTCGCTCACCCTCACTCATTCTGGGTGGAGGAGAGGGGAATGGTATACCCAAACAGGCCCATTTGTATAATAATGCTCATCTTAAATATTGCACCCTGGGACCTAAAATATTTTGTTAAGACAGCAGGCTTACGGAACATCTTCCCATCAAAAGTGCCATAAGGTTAAATAAAGCTCAGCAGCTAATAGGCTAGTTAAAGCTCTAAAGTTTTCCAACCCTCGCGCCTAGACACAAGTAACTTAAATGTCCTAGATTTTATTTATTTATTTATTTATTTATTTATTTTTATAATTAAAGAACAGGTTTATTGGGACAAGGAAGTAAAGGACACTTGTACAGACACAAGCGGACAGGAAGAGCTGCCCCTCTGAGGGGCAGGTTTGCTAAGAGAGGCCTGCATGGTGCAGGTCACTGGCAGACAGGCAGGGCGCTGCCCTGCAGAGGGACAGAGTTGGTCAAGGAAAGCACCTGCATAGGCACAGGTGGGCAGAAAAAAGGCTGCCAAATGTCCTAGATTTTAAAGCATCTTTACTTTCTACCCATAAAAGAGAGAATGGCAGGGACAGATAGTCATTTGAGGGTTGGGGACTCCCAGGTCTAGGGGAGTTTCTACTCATTGTGGGGATGCTCACAGCCTGGGGGCACGCCCGGGCTGCTCCCCACTCAATAGAGGGTACACCTGGGGCTGCTCCCCACTCCCTAGGGCGTGCGCCCAGGGCTGCCCCCTTTGTTAGGAGGGGGTACGCCTGAGGCTGCCCACTCTTGGAGGGGGGTATGTCCAGGACGGCCCCCACTCTAATGTGTCTGGGACATATTCTTCTTCAGGGACTCATCCGGGATGAGGTCTGTGTCCTCCATTCCCAGACTCTTATCTGGGTCCTCTTATTAAATTTAAAACTAGGCTGCATTGATTTGCAAAAAACCTTAATTCATCATGTAATTTAGCCTGACATCTTCATACTAACCCAGAAGGCATAACCACGTCAGCTATAACAGCATTCTCTAACTGAAGCTTTGCTGTGGCTGAGACAAAAGATTAAATGCTAAAAATGTAAAATGTAAATACCACCCTGGCTGACACGGGGCGGGGGGGGGGGGGGGGGGGACGGGACTCCCCATTGTTCTCAGTAAGCAGCTGCCCAGACCTTTGCTCTGGCACTGAGATCATTGGTAAATCAGCCCCCACCCAGCCATGAGGGAGGGGTTTCTCCTTTCCATCGTGATAGATTACTGCCTGTTCCGTAGGGAGGAGGGACCAGTCCCTCAGTTGCCAGCCTGCCTCCTGGACGACAAGTGACAGGGCCTAGGCCCCGAGGATGATGGTGGCTCCCCAGCTGACCACCTCCATGACTGAGCCTAGGGTAACCCTGGATATCACAGGTAAAAAAAAAAACTAGTAATTTTCTAATCAATACAGGAGCCACTTACTCTGTACTCACCCAGCATTCTGGACTTACCTTCCCTTCACAAAATATAGTAGGAGCAGATGGAAAACCACAAAAATACCAATCCACTCATCCTCTACTCTGTTGTTATTCCAACTCATGTTTCAGCAACTTAAAAATTTCTTTCTAGTCCTCTTCGACCTACAGATAGGACTACCGCTTTTTATATCTAACTATTTAATCTTCTTATAAGTTTGCTTCCAACAGACTTCAGTCTCCTGCAGACTTACTTTTACATAAATGGTGCTTTTGAGAACGTCAAGTTGTCCTTACGTAGTTTTAGAGTCGATGGATTAGAGAGCAGAGCGGGGTCCTTGGGTTCACCCTGGGAAAGAGCTCCCTTCAATGGCACGTGGCAAGTTTCTCCACGAGGCAAAGACTCAGTTGTGAAGAACAGGTTTATTAGGAAAAGGGTTTATTAGGAAAAGCATAGGGCACTCCGGGCAGAAGGAGCTGCCCCTACGTGGGGGCAGGCCGGGCTTTTATCCTCTCATTTCTGTCGGGAGGGGCTCACCTTCGAGGAAAGGGAGCCTTCCGCTGGCTAGCTGGAATGAGAAAAGAGTCCGGAGATTCTACAATGGGCTCAATCTCCCTATCTTTGCAGTCTAGCGTCTTCCTATGTTTTGTAACTGAGGTGTTGGTACCTAGGAATTGTGCTCATGGTTATGTTAATTCCTTCTACCCCCCATTTCCTCATCTGGTTTTACCCTTGAGTTAGGAAATGGGAGTTGTATCTCCTCCATCATCCTCATCATCCTGAAGCCCAAAAGCGGTTTTTTCTAATACCTGCTCTGCCTCATAATTGGACAATATAAAATCTTGGATTCAGTCATACTCGGGTAAAACCTTAACGTTTTAAAGGGTGGACTACAGACCCTCATACTTCTAACTCTAAAGCTCACCTAACTTTCCTGAGATCCTGACTAAACTCAGGGTGATCATGCTCATGACACTGTGTCCCTAACAAAGCCAAAAGTTAGTAGTTTTCACTGGGCTCCACGGCAAGCCAAACTTCCTGCTGAGCTCGTGGCTATATGCCTAACTCCAGCACTTCAGGGCTCCTTGGTGGGTGTTGCCCTTCCAAGAGACACATGAGATTTAAAACAGCTCCTCTGCTAGAAGCAAATATCTCATAGACATTCTTTTTAGTCCAACAATGCTCCAAAAATGAGTTGTTTCTCTGGTAAAATGTGTTCCCATGTCACAACCCTAACACTAACTGGTTGACTGCTTGTCTTGTTAGTAAACCTGTCATCCAACTGCTGGCCCCAAATGGCTGTACATGTTAATGAGGGCCCTTAGCCACTTCTATCTTTCTTATTCTCTTTAAATCTTACATACACAATCTCATAATCAAATTTGTTTCTTCTAACCTAGGGGGAGCTCTTCAAGTCACATTTCTCTTCCGCAGAACACAACCAACCCACAGAAGAAAAACAGCCTGTCCAGACGCCCCACTCCTTGGACTCCATATGCCTCCTTTCAAAACCAACAATAGGTAGCTCAGGGACTAGTGTTAGGGAAACCATATCCCTCAGGCCCTCTCAGGTAGGGTGAGCTGTATGTCCCAATCCAGCAGAAAGCAGCTACAGAAAACAGACCTCATCCCTTTAACTCCCCAAAAGATTTTGGGCAGGATATGGTGTGTGTGGGGGAAATGATGGAGGAGATATAACTTAAAAATAAGGACCCACACAAGGAACTGGGGGTAGACAGAATCAACATAACCATTAGCACAATCGTTAGGCACCAGCGCCTAAGTTACAAAGCCTAAGTAAGAGCCAGACTGAAGTCCAGGGGCAAAGATGTGGAGATTGAGCCCATTGTAGAATCTCCAGTCTCTTTTCTAATTCTAGTTAGCCAGTAAGCAGACAGCCATCCTCGAAGATGAGCCCCTTCCAACTGAAAGAAGGCTATATCAGTGCCATCTGTGCAAGAATTTGGGGTAGTCATTTCTCCGCCCACCTGTGCCTATGCAGGTGCTTTCATGACCAACTCTGTCTCTCTGCAGGGCAGCGGCCTGCCTGTCTGCCCATGACCTGCACCATGCAGGCTTCTCTTAGCAAACCTCAGCGGGGCAGCTCTTTCTGCCCACTTGTGTCTGTACAAGTGTCCTTTACTTCCTTGTCCCAATAAACCTGTTCTTTAAGTATAACTGAGTCTCTGGAGAAACTCGCTGCGTGCCACCAAAGGGGACGCCGGTGAAATCTTTCCCAGAGTGAACCCAAGGACTCCGCTCTGTTCTCAAATCCATCGACTCCAACAACAACATCACTAGGAAACCACTTCCTTGTTCCTCAAGAGTTCCAGATACTGTGGGCAGAGAGAACAAATGATGGCAAAAGACAGAGGTTTACTGAACACCGTTTGCTTCTTAGAAATTGCTGCCTGGGGCAGAATGCTACCTGGAAAGAGAACAAGGACTGCCCCTGCCCAGGGAGGGGAGGGCAGCGGGCATCGCCTCTGCCTTCCCAGAAACCAGCTGTCCTCCCTGTGGCTGACAGAATGAAGCCCAAACTCTCCAGCCTGTCTCATCTGCTTCACCAATCTAATTTATTACTGAAATCCTGCTCCAGAAGTGTGTCTGGCAGATAGTAGGCATGAATGGTTGGATACTGACTACTGAGTGAATGAGTGAGTCAACTGAGTTGTGAATTGATCCATTTCTCTTGCTTTAGGGGCTCTGGAGTGAGATTCAGTGGGGTGTCAATCCTGCCCCTGTTACTTAACACCAGCTGTGTGACCTTGGGTAATTCACAGTCTTTCTGGGTCTCAATTCCTTTTTTTTTTTAAAGATTTATTTATTTATGCATACAAGCTGGGGTGTAGGCCAGAGGCGTGGGGTGTGTGTGTGTGTGTGAGAGAGAGAGACAGGATTCACCAAAGACAGAGTAGGGAGCAGAACAGGCGGATCTACTGAAACACACTGCTGAGGAGAGCAGCGGGCAAGGCAGGAGAGGTCTGCTACACCATGTGGGAATCTCCCTGGCCAGGTATTGAACCTGTGCTGCAGTGGCTCTCCATAGCTTCATAGTGCTGCGACTTAACCCCTTGGGCCACCAGGGAGGTCCTCAACTCCTTTTTTGATTTGAGTTCTAGTTGACATAGAACATTATGTATTTGTTTCAGGTGTACAAAGCAATGCTTCGATATTTGTATATGTTACAAAATGAGCACCATTAGTAAGTCTAGTTAACATCCATCCCCATACATAGTTGCAAAATATTTTCTTTTGATGAAAATCTGGGTTATCTGAAAACAGCCTTTCGTCATTCCCACCATTCCAGGAGGTAAGACAAGGTACCTAAGGTAGCTGCTCTGGGAGATAAGGTAGGATAAGCTTGGGAATGCAGCACAGCAGGTCCTCCTCTAAGGTCATTTTGTTCAATGCCCTTTTCCCATAACACTGATGAGGGGACAAAATTCACTCCTGGGCAGGCTCGCTGCCTGTGGCATTGCACGTACACTCAGGCCGCGTGGTTTTCTCTGGTCACGCCCGGTCCCTCCCCCAATCTGCAGATGTACAGGTTGGGTGCATGGGCGTGTCAATAGGCCGCAATAGGCCACTGTCCCAGGGAGAGTGAGTGGGAGTGTGCGTGCGTGTACTCGGTGCTGGAAGGGCACCTGCTCCAGGCTCGGTCTCCACCTTGCACCCTGAACTGCCAGCTCACCCGGGACCCTGAGCTGGAATACGTGGGCTGGAAAATAAATTAATGAAAACAAATTATTGTTGAATATTAGAAGTCTTTTGGTCTTTATGGCGAAACTTGGTGATGTCTCTGTGACCAGAAATAGGCCATAGGAACTTGTCTTGTTTATATCAGTTATATCTGGTCCCATTGGTTTTGTTATGTCTTTTTTAAAAAAATGATTTACTTATGCATACAAGAGCTGGGGTATAGGCCAGAAGTGGGGGGATGAGAGGGTTCACCAGAGAGAGTGCGGAGCAGAACAGGCAGACCTACTGAAGTACACTGCTGAGGGGAGCAGCGGGCGAGGCAGCAGAGGTCTGCTGCGCCATGTGGGAATCTCCCTGGCCGGGGATCGAACTCGTGCTGAAGTAGCTTCTGATAGCTTCATAGGCTGAAACTTAACCCCTTGCTCCACCAGGGAGGCCCTGGTTTTGTTAGGTTTTTTCACTTTAAGTCGCAGTTTCCAAGAACCTACGGATGATGTTAAGTGAGGACATACTGGACAAAGGCTAATGGTTCTGTTTTCAGCCCCCTTCTCTGGCAGCCGTGGCTCTTGGCACAAACCTTGGCTTGGCCCCAAGCTCTGGCCCCCTCCTGTCTCTCCAACCCCCCCCACCACACGCAGCCACCCTGTCCTTTTGCTACTTCAAATGGGTGCTTGCTGAGTTTTTCTCTCGCTGTTGGCCTACGTAACTCTGCTTCCCCAGCCCCGCCTCTTTTGTCAGCTTTCGGCTCAACTGCTTGTCCTGGGAAGCTCATGCTCCTGGCCCTGCACTAGTCCTGCTCTCCTATGGTGCATCTGCTTCAGGTTTTCTTTCCCATTGCCCTGGAAGCCCCACGAAGGCTCTCTGCCGTGTCCACAGAGCCTAGCCCAGGGCCTGGCTGCGGAGTGGACAGTCTCTGCAGAGCAAAGAAAGCTGCTTGTCCTCTTCAGTGTTCTCTCTCCCCCCATGCCACCTCCACTTGTCCGCCACTCTCAACTTCCCTCCTGCCATAGTATCCTGTCTCCTGTCCTCTTTCCTCACTCTATCTCTGAGGGTCCCCAGACTGGGTCATTTCCGGGTGGAGGAGTGCCCAAGCACTCCGAGGTGAGATTTGCCTTTCTGAGTGCCTCGATGTAGCCTAAATCTCAGCGGCCATTGTCTTCAGGGACAGGACAATTCACAGGAAGGCATCAAAGTAGATTCCAGATTTAGGACCGCCCTTGGCTTCTTCCCCAAATGACTTCTTTAGCAAATGAAAAATTTGTCTCTGCAAAATACATATGATACTGGATTGAGTAAAGTATAATTAGAAAGGTAAGCTCAATGCTAATAAAACAGCCCTTCATGCCACCTTAAGGCCTGGGACGCGTTTATGCGCCATGTGATTTGGCACCATGGATTCGGTGGTGCTCCCCAACAGTGCACGTCATTCAGGAGCAGCTGGCCCAAGATTCTGGAAGGATTTGGGCAGCTCAGAGGCGTGATGCGCCTGGTTGGTGTGGGCAGGTGAGCACTGTGTGTCCTTAGGTGAGGAGAGCTGGCAAACCTGGCAGGGAGCTGGCAGGGAGCTGGCAGGGAGCTGGCAGGGGGTGGATGTGCCTCAGGAGTCTGGGCCCAGGTGTGTTCCAGGAAGCAGTTGCCGAGCCAAGACCGTCACTCCAGCTTGGCCTTTTTTGGGGCCCTGGGATCTTAGGATTGGCTGGGGGTCAATGGACGTAGCAGGGCACAGCCCTGAGCTCCATAGTCGATAAAGACACTAGATCGGAAAAGGAAGGAGCCAGAAAAGACTGGCAACGAGCACAACTAGTGTGCATGGTAACACGTTTCTCTTTCTAGAGGGGTCAAGAACAAAGGCTCAGAGGACAGGATCGGGGTGAGGAGGGGATGACGTCTGACGAGCAATGGGGTTTTCCAGTGCAGGGGCAAGAAGACCCAGGGGGCATCAAGACCCATGGACTGCCTCATGCCTGGTCGCCCATCTGATTAACCCATGACTAAGCTTCAGGGGAGGGGGAGATGAGAGGACCAGCAGCGGCCTGACTGAGCTTCAGGGGAGGGGGAGATGAGAGGACCAGCAGCAGGGCCGCTGGGGACAGAACACCAGCCTGAAGCCGCCAGTCCACCCCTCTGAGCCTGTTTCCTTTGTGTGATGGGGAGCGCAAAGTCTGCCTTTCAGGGTTGTTGGCACAACTGAGATCGGGAGCGTAGAGAAACTTCGCTTGCTGTACCGTGCGGTGCAGGAGGCAACTCGAACATCCCGCGGCACGACCAAGTGCCGGGCATCAGAGCTAGCATTTTCTGTCTCAGCTCATAATCCTGACATGTGTAGCTCTCAGTGACGTTGGTACCGTGGCCTCCGTCCCTAACTTACTGGGGAGCCAGGGTTTGGACCCAGGCCGGCTGGGCGGGGTCCAGTGTGTCCTGCTCTGCTCCACATTGCCGCACCATCGCAGTCTTTGCTCTGTGACCTTGGGCCAGTCTCTTCCCTTTAGTGCCCCCAACTTCATGGCAGGGAGCTGGGCCAGATGACCTTTTTCATTTTCCAAGCTTTGGCTGTCTGTGGTTCAGGAGAGGAACGTCCAAGTGGGGAAAAGGGTAAGGTGGGGCCAGTCTGAGGAGAGGACAAACTTTTCCAGCGCCCTGTCCCAAGCCTCCCTCGGTGACTAGGCTGGCAGGCTCCCCTTTGCCCTACAAGCTGTGAGGCCAAGGGAGCAGGTGATCCTCAGCCCCAGCCTGAAATACCCACTGGTCACCGAGGGTCACTGGGGGCTGAGCGCGGACAGTCTGCCAACGTCAGGCCGCACCGTCTGCCTCAGAGGAGCAGACCCAGAGTCGGCAGGATCACGGCCTGCGACCCACACCTTTTCGTCTCCACCCGCCCACCCCCTCACTCAGGCCCACTTATCTGGGCACCAGGCCTGGTCTGGGGCTCAGGGACGAGGCTATTTCTAGATGCCCTCCCTGTCTCCTTGGCTGGGGCCTCCACCAGCTCAGGACACACACCCACGCACGCGCACACACAAGCCTTCACACATACTCTCTCACTCATTAAACTTGCCTGCCACTGGCTTGACGCCTGGATATCCATGCCTGATACTGACAATCAGCTGATGACCTGGGCCTGGCCCCTCTTTTATAGAGAGACGGGAAAGGTGGCTGCGGCTGCGGACCTTAGCAATACAGAGCGGCCGCCACTCCCCGAGGGCTGTGCGTGGGCCACAGAAGGACAGAAGAGTCACTGCTCACGCTGCCGGGAGGCTCAGCAAAGGCTTCACACGGGGTGCACTTTGGGAGGCCCCCATCTGGGCCCCTGTAGTGGCAGGATGACCGCAGGGAGCACAGGTTCTCCGTGGAGCTGCGCAGACGGGTCTAAAGGAAGAGTCCTGAGCTCTTGGTGGCTTTGGCAGCCTTTTATTACATCTTTCTTGCGAGGCAGCCAGGAACCAGGCAGGTAGGGTGGCCGGGGGGCCGGGAGGCTGGCGGGCCTCCCAGCCCCTGGTGAATCTTCATGCTTTCTGGGCTCTCTGGTGGTGTCCCATGGTCTCTGCTGCACTCCGAATGGTCCTCTGCTCCACGATCCGCTCTCTGCTGCTTCTGCTACAGATGCCTGCAAGCAGCAGTAGCTGCTACTTCTCCGCTTATAAGCCCAGTCTCTGGCTCAGGTGCGCCCACTCACGCATGCCCACACCGTACGCCAGGTGCCCACCATCAGGCATGCGCACAGTCCTGCAGAGGTCCATCATTGAGGGGAGGGCAGAAAAACATGGCAACTCTCTCAATATTTTATCCTACAGCCCCAAATCAGAAGATGGATACACAGCCAAGTTTGGGAAGAGGAAATGGAAGGGCCGAGAAGAAAGGCTTGTTAAGCAAGGATGACATTTTCTTGGTTGATCTACCATGAGGGCAGAGGATACAAGCAGCAAGTGAGGAGGCTGAGAAGTGGGATTGGGGCCAGTCAGGAAAAGGCCTGGCCCATCCTGGGGGAAGCCGACCTTTCTCCTGAGGTCGCTGAAGGTTTGGGGCGCTCGTCTCATGGGAAGAGTTCTCAGGTAGGCTGGCGACCGGCCAGTCACCCCTTCAGTCTGCTCTCACGACTGCCCTTGGCACAAAGGAGCACACCTCTCCGTAAAGGCATGACCTGGCCGTGCACACAGCTCTCTTGGTGAGAAATTAGCCGTATGGCCACATAAAGCCACAGGTAAGGTAGGGAAATATGTTCATTATTCTGCCTTTTAGTCTAGAAAAAGGAGAGAATGGAGGGCGCACACAGCAGTTAAGTCTCTCTCTGAAATCAGGTTTCCTGAGTGAAGCCCCTGCCACTTCGCAGCCGTGTGGGTGGGTCTGTGCCTCCATCGCCGCCTCTGACACGACATGAACACACCAAGTCTAGACAGTCAGGCAGTAGTGAGGCCCAGTGCTGTCGATGGTTTCTCAAGAGAGAGGTCCCTGGGCACAGGTGCTCCCTGAGCCCCAAGGCAGAGCTAGGGCAGCCATAAGGGGGCTGTGCGTGGCTAGGGTGCCAGGACGTTTAGCTCCCTTCCCTGAAGCCCATGGTTTAGCTGAAGGAGAGAATCCTGGGAGCAGGGTTTGTGGGTCCCAGGGAAAGAAAGGTCGGTTTTGGGGGGAATTCAAGAATAGTAGGTCCCCCAAAAGATACTCTCGGACCCAGGAGTTTCTGAGGCAGTCCAGCCTGGAGCCCCTGCCCCTCCAGGAGCCACAGATCTCCTAGGTGTGGGTTAGTTTTGATCAAGGGCACTTGAAGCAGGGTTCAGGCTCATAATCAGAAAGTGCCCCCTGGCCTCAGCCACCACTGCCCCTCTCTGGGCCTGGGTCTTCCATTGGAAGCTGGGGATCGCTCATCCCTGCCTTCCTGCCACGTGGCTGTGAAGACTGGATGTTCGTCCTGACTCTGGAATGTGGTTGCACCTGCCGCCTGAACTCCCGCAGTGGGCGCTGCTGCAGATGGCAGCGCCCCCCCTCCTGGGGAAGAGGAGGTATTGCATCTCCATCCTGCTGGACCCTCTCCCTCATTCGGTCTGGGCTCCCTCCACCACCCCCCCCCCCTCGCTGTGGATCACGATGATTTAAGAGCGCTAAAAAAGCAAAGCGGCACGATTGAGGGCTCAGGGACAATGAGAAGCTTTAAGAGAGAGGGAAAGGTGTCGAGTTAGCTTTGGAGGGATCCATTCTCCCCATACTCAAGCCGAGGTAGGAGCCAGGCAAGGGCAAGCTAACTCCTAAGGCCATGTCTTATTCATCTCTGTCCCCTCCGCGGGGTGCCACAGAGACCCCCACAGAAAACAGGTCAGCTGCCAGAGTTCAGTGACTGAACTCCAGACTCAGGTCCCCACCTCTTGCCCCCGCTGTCCCCCTGTTCCTCCGCGGCTTTCATGAAGCTCTCCTCCAACACTCCACAACCCCATCAGGCTCTGCTTAGGGGGAGATCTGAAAGACCTCTTGGGAGGGAAGGACAATCAACTGGGAGGCAGGAGACTGGGTCCCAGGCATGTTTTCCTCATTGACTTATCCTGTGACCTGGGACAAGCAACCTGCCCTCTGGAAGAGTCCACCTGAGTAATGTGTTCAGAGACAATAGAATCCTGTCTTCAGGGCTCCCTGGTGGTGCAACAGGTTAAGTGCAGCACTGTGGAGCTGTCCGGAGCAGGAGCTGCGGGGCCTAGGGTTCAGTCCCAGGCCAGGGAGATTCCCACATGGCGCGGCAGACCTCTCCTGTCTCGCCCGCTGCTCCCCTCAGCAGTGTATTTCAGTCAATCTGCCCGTTCTGCTCCCCACTCTGTCTCTGGTGAATCCTCTCACCACCCCACACCTCTGGCCTAGACCCCAGCTTGTATGCATAAATAAATCTTTTTTTTTAAAAGAAAGAATCCTGTCTTCAAGCAAATTCTTAGATGGAAATCCAGGAGATGAAGCAAATAAGATGGAGCCCCATCAGGGGAAGCCAGGAGGGGTCTGGAACCTACCCGTGTGGTGCCGTGGCCAGGGAGGCCAGCTGGAAGAGTGTGGGCCTGGGCACTCTACTCACACTCCTCAGTACCCCGTGACCCCACCCCTCGAACCCCCTGCCATGTCTGATTAGTTCAGGAATGTCCAGCTGATTCAAGATGGTCAATCAGATTCCATGTGGCTCTACTGCTCCTCCTCCAGACATTTTAGGATGACTCCTGCCTTTGCTGCAGTTAGCCTGAGAAATCGCTGTTACTTACAGCCACCAAAACCCTGATTTAAGGCACTTATATTGGAAATTATGAATGAAAATCAGTACTACAAAGCCCCAAATGTGCTGGCTTCGTTGTCATTGTTGTAAACGATAGACACCAAAACCAGAGTTACCTGTGTCCGGGAGTATCTCCAGGAGAAACACGAGGTCATCTGTCATCTTCCCACAATGGAGAGGGCTTCCCCAAAGAGAGATTTGCTTTGAAAAGGACTTTATGAAACTTGGGTTGGTCCAATGTTGACAGCAGGCACTTCAGAAGTCCAAATGTACACATTTTACACATACATACATTTATTATAAATTCTGCTGATATAAAAGATGTACAACACAATATGCAAACTCTTGATCGTAAATTCCATGGAGTAGGTAGATTCTCACACAACACTTTTGTTAACTTTTGCTGACTCATATCTAACCAATAGTTGCAGCCAACATTTGAAATGGAGTTGCATTTCAGTCTACTGAAACTTTTCCTAATAAATTGACAGTAATTTAATCTGATGCATGACTCACTATTACACTATTTTCATCCTCCTACAAATACATTCTTTAACTGAAACCCTTTCAGTTTCAGCACTAGATACACTGTTTAGTTTGCACTATTAATATTTTGTCCATCACTTTCTAGAGAGTCAGTCAAACAAACTGAATCTCAATTTGTAGGGTCTGCCAATTCCTATGTTGTAAATACTCCCACCTTGGGTGACTTCAAGTTACCAAATGTATCGGCCAACAGAGTTGGAAGAGATGTGCAGGGGGACACCATTATGTGAAAGCTCCACTCCCCAGAGGCAATGGGTAACCTCAACAGAAAATGTTACAGGGTAGAAGGAGGGGCACCCAGGTCCTCCAAACTTGCCCACTGTAAATAGGTTCTGTCATCTGCTGCATGAAAACAAACATACTCTTAGTGCATAGACCTTCAATAGAAAATAACTTTAATACAACTAGTGTGCAATAAAGAGAAGAGAAAGAATACAGTTACCAAATGAAGCATCCAAAATTATCTATCCCCTTGTGGAGAAATACCCAGCCAAACAGGGTTGGCCCAAAGCAGGTCCGCCGAGGCCCAAAAGCCTGCTACCAGTCTGAGGCACCTCCTGGCCAGGACCCACAGGAGAGGGGCAGAAGGGATCAGGCAAATCTCGAAGGAAAAGAGCAAAATCAAAACCCAAGTCAAGATAAAGGCTGCCATTGCCAGCCTCTCCACAGGTCTCTCACCCACGTCTCTGACTTTCAAGCGTCTCCTTCCATGTCCCCAGGTTCCTGGTACAAGTCCAAGGCCGAGAAGCAAGCGCAGCTTCTTCAAGGTCCTTGCTCCACGGGCCTCCTCCAGGTCTCTTTCTTGATCTCCTTTTCTTTAGTCTCCCCTCTGTCCCTTCTAGCTTCTCCTCCCTGCTCAACTCTACCCTTCCTTGGGTGGGGCAGGGAACCTGGACCTCCCTTTTTCCTGGGGACCACTCTGTTACAAACAGACATCCCTGACCTTTGGCCTCGGTCCATCTTTGCATCCCACTTTGCTGTCTGAGACACGCCCCGTTCATCACAGCCCCGAGTTCCCTGTTATCACCACAGGCACCCTTGGGGCAGCCTTTAGTTCATTCAACTTTTCCATCTCTGTCACAACTTGTTTATCTTCTTTTCCAGGTAAAGTCAAGACTTTCACTAAGAGTGTTATTTTTACACAAGCCAGTGTGACAGGAAAAATGTTAAACTTTAAAAGAATGCATACCCTTCAGTTACAGAATGCATCTGGGTGAGAGGGGGAGGAGTCCCGCGGAGCAGTGAACAGGAGCCATTTCCCCGCCCCCACTTAGAAGCAGCTGCCTTGGATTCCAACTGCCAGTAAATGCTTCCTGGGCTGGCGGTCTGGAGTGGGGGTCCAGACCACGGAGGGGCTCACCAGACGTCTTCTCAGAGCTGATGGAGGCATGCACTAGTTTGTCCACCAGTGGGCGCTGCAGAGCCCCGCTAGGAGAGCGGTAGGTCTCCGTGCTGCAGAGACTTAGCTCACCCCGCCAGGGGAAGGGAAGGACTTGCCGAGGTCAGTATAAGAACCAGAGACAGCTGGCACTTGACCCGGGCCTCCTGACCCCAGTCAGATGCACTCCCCATTCCCGGGGCAGCTGAGCGTCCCCTCCGCCCCTGCACACACGTGTGCGCCCATGCACACAGCAGGGAGAGGGTCTGCCTGGGTCGGCAGGGCTGAGACAAGAATCACTCCCCCCCCCCCCCCCCC